>CAJNYU010000261.1:0-57799 GCA_905331475.1 Rotaria socialis
ATTGAACTTTGAGCGATTTACAATCAGCAACCGAATAAACAATGACAAACTATGCTTGCTCTTTATATTTACCTGATTTGTCTAATGTTTGTAAGAGAAGTATATCAGCAGGTACACGCTGATTTTTTCGTAGAATAATAATATCAGATACTTTTATTTCGGAACTCAATTTTTCTTCACGGTGTCCATTTTCAGTTAACAATGTGTATATTTGAGAATTGATTTCTCTATCACGATATGCCCTTTTAATATCTTCGTATCCTTCACGTAGCATAGATACACATACGACAAACGCCAATGGTGCCATATATGTAAAAAAATAGTTAACACGAAACATTGGAATAAATTGTGACAATCCAATAATAAGGAAATAAAGATTAAGAAATACACTAAATTGTTCATAAAGACAAAGTGGAATAAATGTTATTATGCTATATTTTTGGTTACGAATGACATTTTTCGGATATCGAATAGTATTTAAATCAGGTCGACCGATTATGACATTACGTGGTTGAGTTTTATGTGACTCATCGAAATATTTTGCGATAATAGACGAATATAATTTGCTCATTATCAATTGTAATTGAGATCAACAAGTTTCTAGTAAATACCAACTCTTTAGTATAGCTGATTTATCATATCCAACGTCTGCTTCATTTTCATATCACTTTACAAAATAATATGAATACTAGAAAAAGAATATGTATACATATGTACGATTGAATAGGCATCTATGACTATTTCAGTCGTTAAAGGAAATTGTGAATTTGCCTTTCGAAAAAATTTAAAAAAAGGAACATGACGAAGCCCAAATGAAAGAAGTCAGAAGAAAATAAGAAAGAATTTATAAGAAAGCAATACTAAAAAGTCTCGAGCAACAAGATCAAGGTTTCAAGATCGTGCTTAGTAAAGTTTGACGTAGATTGTTCTCTTCCATAAGATGGCATTCGTGTAATCGATAATCGAAGGCATATATTTTCAGACAACATTTCAGCGCAGGTGAGGTTTGATCGCAATGCAGGGCAGTACATTAATTAATATATAGATATAAATGATATTTTAATGATTAATGATGT
Source organism: Rotaria socialis (assembly GCA_905331475.1). Taxonomy (NCBI): domain Eukaryota; kingdom Metazoa; phylum Rotifera; class Eurotatoria; order Philodinida; family Philodinidae; genus Rotaria; species Rotaria socialis. The sequence goes on from CAJNYU010000261.1 coordinate 1,077, forward strand.
GTACTCGTTGATATACAGCAGCTCTCGCTTATTGTGAGGTCGCCAGTGAAAATCGATCCAATCAGATGTGGATGCTTTTTCGCTCATGTGTTTGATTTTGATAAGTTGTTATAGAAGGAAAGATACGCTCATTGATGATTAATACGACGGCGTTGGTTATCTTTTACATAGGCGAAAGAGCGAAAGCGTTGAAACGCCTTTTAAATTGAACTCAAAACGATAGAGGCAAAGTATTAAAATTTTCAATAAAGTACTTCTACCATATTTTTTTATGCACTTTATAAATTTTCTACACAGATATACCCTGAATTCAGCAGAACTAGGGATATCGAACAACAACAATAAACCATTGATACTCTTTTGAAGAAAGGCAAAGATTCGCCAAAATAGAGGAAGAAACTTCCTCCGAAGTGCCAACTTTACAGTTATTTTATGCAAACTTCTATTCTAAGCTTTTACACACAAGATTGCACCACCAAAAAATTTCACCGCATTGTTTTAAATAGTGTCATGCTTCATCGCATAATCACCGAGAAAAATCATTCGAGACGTATAATTATTTTTTTTGTTCTCTTTTATTTTCTTATTCGAAAAGTAATAATGATATAATTTCAGCAAAGTGAGGAGAGAGAGAGAGAGAAAGAAAGAAAAAAAAAGACAAAACGCAAAAGCAAAACAACGAATACACACATTATGTGAGCAACCAAGAAATAAAGATAGATAGAGAAAGAAAAAAAATAGTGTAAAAAAAATCACCATCGAACAGCACACAACAACAACAAGAACAGTAGTAAAAAAAGAGAACAGAAAAGTTGTTCGCTTTTCTGATTAGTTTAGTTTTCCTTCTTCGTTTCTTTCTTTTTCAAATAATATATGAAAGAAAAAACAAAAGAGATCAAAGATAACTATATATAATTGAGGAGAGAACAAAAGAAAACTGCGATAATCTACATAAACAAAAAAAAAAATCTGAGCACAGCAAAATATTGTGTTGCTAAATAATGGAAGAAAACACACACACCACACAAGTTAGCCCAAAAGAAATAAAAGTGCCCAATATTTGAGTAGAACTACGAAATAGAGAATGATTCATGATAAAATTTAATCTCGTATAACGAGAAATTAAGAATGACTAGTTGTACCATGTGATGTTATTGTTATTATTTTTTCTATTTCATTAACGATTCATTATATATATCTGTATAATAAATCAGGAGACTCTTTTGAAACCATGATTTATAGAAATTCATTTGATGAAAATGATCATTTATGACCGAAATAAAGAAATAAACAAATACGAAAAAGGCCCTGATCAGGTATAAGAAAAGTTTGTATGTGTACTATGTCATTCTCTGTTCATTTTCGTTTCATTGAAAAAAATCCACCTGATTTCTTTTTGCCTGCTGGTGGTTGTTGTGATGAACTCGATGAAACTTGAGGTTCAACTAATGAACTTGAACGTAATGGTAATGTTCGTGATTTTGGTTCGTTGCTTGATGAAGATTGAGACGTTTGAATGCCTAAATAATATTTCAGTAAAAGAATTTGAAATTTTTCTTTGTAATCAATAGAGTTGTAGTCGTCAAAATAACCGTTATTCTAATTAAGAATCGAATGCTCTATGGTTTGATTCGAAATACTGAAATATCCTTGTCTGAATAAAATAGTTGTGAGTATCGTGTTTGTGGAATGAAAATATGAAAGATAACTTAATTATTATTGTTAATCACTAGGACATTTGTTTCATTTTGTGTTTTTACTTGACTCTTTAACATTGAAATGAACGGGTAGCTCTGGTCTATGTAAGGAGAAATTCGATTCTTTGCATATAACTTTGTTTGTTCTATCACTCGGAAAATCACAAACTCCAGATACTTGTTTTCTAATTATCAGAGTTCTTGACGCTCTAATTTTAACCGAACTGATCTTACGGACTTCAAGTGTTTAGTTACCTGATGTACTTGATATCATCACAGATGTTGGCGGGTGGTGTGGAGAACTAGTTGCTGATGATGCTGATCCCTTCGTTGTTGTTGCTGGTGATGTCAAAGCAATGGATGGTATTTGTGTTACAACTGCTGTTGCGCCAGTTACTGTTGATGGTAATGATGAAATAGTATTATTTATTGCTGTAATCCATTCATTCATTTCTGTATCATCTTTAGCATGAAATAAATATTCATTTCCATCTTGAAATTTCAATCGAAATACATTTGGTTTTTTACGATAATCAGTTGCTGGTGCAGTACTTGTTGATGAATCAAGTTGAAAGTCATCGGTAGCTGTACGACCTGATTTTAAATGTTTAGCATCCTTGAAGAATAACAAGCGATTGCTTGTTAAAGCAGAATAATATTTTTCCCATGCACGATGTGTTGCTTTACGTTCATGTCCTTCCCATTCATGTTTACGTGATAAGAAACCTTCTTTTATTGTTAATAAGCGTGTCGCTGATTCTGATCGTCGTTGTTTATTATTGTTTGAATCGAAATCTTGACTAGATTGTTTACCCGATAACATTCCTGAACGACCACCATCGGTTGATGTATTTTCTTCGGCTATTGATTTAAATTTCGATTTATCCGTTAATGCTTGTTCAGCATCACGTTCTTGCCATGTTTTAAATTCTTCTAGATAAGCAGGTAGACGACTTTGAGGTGGTTCAACTGGTGGCATTTGTCGTTTCTTTTCTAATGTTGTTAAATTACGTAAGGCATTAAAACGATCTTCTTGTGCTAATAAAGATTTTTCGAATTGTTCATGGCGTTTTATTAAGTTTTCAACTTGATCTAATGTTTCACCAAGTTCTTCATTATTTAAGTAGGATTCTTGAGCAATTAACCATGTTTCAGCGATGGCTGCATCGCGTGCAAATTGATAAACTTCTAAGATAAGTTGTAAATATTCGAAACGTTCATTCCATGTATCATCAACTTGATCACGTAACATAGATAGTTGAACACATTTTTCTTTTACTTCTGATGAACGAGGATGACGCCGATTAATTAAATCTTTACCTAAACAAACATAAAACTCATAGAAAAATTATTCATACATAAGACATTAGAAATCATAGATGAAACATTTCCTGAAAGAAAAATCATAATATGAAATGTCTAGAAACCGGAACAAAAAAAAATTCAATCTTTCAGGTTATCTTTCTTTTAATAATAACTTTCAAATACTCTCAACTGGTGATTTTCCTCGATGTCTTAATGAATGAATCAATGATTAACTAATTAACTTACCTAAATTAATGCACATAGTAAAATTTTCTTGTCGAGCATCGATTTCAGCTTTTAAGCTCTGATGATTATTAATTAATAAATCAACTCCGCTAACATCATGTGGCTTATCACTATTATTCATTTGTCTAATCATTACATCCATCCACATATTTAAATCTCTTGCTAAATTAAAGAATCGATGTAGATCTTCATAATCATTTAGTAGACGTTTTCGTTGATCGACAAATTGTTGTAACAATTTCCATTGTGTTAAAACATCATATTCTTTTTGTTTTATTTCAGCTTCTTTCTCTCCTGCATAACGTCCATTCAAACGTTTCGATTCTTGTTGTATACGTTGTATATCTTGTGCTAATAGAACTAGTTCAGTTTCAAATTGTTGATGTTTACGTAATAATTGTTGTACACCTTGTTGATCTCGGCCGATTTCGTCGGGTATAGAATTTTTACGTTCTTGCATAGTCAATAAAATTTCTTTACAATCATGTAAAAATTTATGTAATTCCCATGATGCTTTCAATGATTGTAAACGTGTTTCAATCATTTCTAACAAATCTTGATATGATTCATTTAATGAATCTTTTAATTCAGCTATTTGCGCTGAATCAATATGACCATTTGATATTAAAATATCGATCATATTATTTGCATATTGTAAACGTTCATTGCCAATTTGTTGTGTTTCCTGTTCAAATGCAATAAAACGATCGAGTAACATAGATACATGTTCAAAATCTTGTCCGAGTTCATGCGAACCGGCAATTAATTCTCTATCGGATATCCATTGTTCAAGATCATCGATTTCTTTATGGAGACGATACAGTTTTAATGTTTCATCTAAACGTTGTCGACGTTCAACAGATAAATCTTTCAAACTGGCATATAATTTGTCTAATTGTGTTTGTCGTTTATTAATTAAATCATTATTTTCATTAACAAAATCCAATGATAAATCCGATTGATTTAAAGAGTCGCCTAAGTTTTTCGCACGATCATTTAATTCCGAAAGTATATTACTATAACTGTCGATTGTTTGATCGATTGTTTGTTGTTTACGTATAAAGGTTTGCGTGGCTAATTCATCTTTGCCACGTTCTTCACTCATCATATATAATTCTTGTTCGCCTAGCCATGCTTCAGCTTCGCTTAAATCATAATAATATTGATAAAGACTTTCTAATAATTCTAAATGTTCGCGTCGTTGTTTAATTGTATCTTTTAATTCAACATAATTATTTGATAATTGTTGTAAACGTTCTTGAAATTCTTCTTGACGTGATGGGTAATCTTGACTGATGCGTATACATTCGTTATTTAAATGTTCTAATAAACGTTGTTCATGATTTTCAATTTCTTTTAATAATGATTCATTTTTACGTTTTAATAATTGAATATTCATTAATGTTTGTTGTTTATTATTAAATATTAAATCAGAATAGCTTTGTAATAAATGACGTTTTTCACTTAACCATATTTGTTCATCTTCAATATCACGTAAATATTGATGAAGATGTTTTTGTTGTTCTAAACGTAATTTTTTCTGTTCTAATGGTAATAAAAGTTTAGAAAATTTCTCTTCAACTTGTAAACGTTTTGTATCGATTTCGTCGGATTTTTCTGGTTCTAATTGTTTTAGTTTTTCAGCTTGAACACGTAATTCATCAACTTGTTGTTGACGTTTTAATAGTTCTTCTTCGATAGTTGTTTGTTTAAGTAATAAAAGATTCGTTGCAGTTAAATTATTTTCTACTGGTTCAAGAGTTGTTGTTGTTGTTGTTGATAATAATTGACTATCGGTTGAATCTATTGGAGCTGCTGCAGTTGTAGTTGTTGGTGTTGTTTGTTCACCAGCATATAAATGTTTTTCAATATTTAGCATAAATTCATCAAGATTAGTAATCGATTGTTGAAATAATTTCGAACGATTAGCATCAAATAGACGTTCACCTTTTTCACGTGTTATTTCTTCTAATTTTGACCATGAATCATCTAATTCATTAATACGTTGATCAATAACAGTGAAATCGATTTGTTGTGGATGTTCTTCTCGTAATTGTTCGGCATGCCGTTTTAAGGCTGATAAACGTTCTTTATTTGATGATATTTCAGCTTGAAATGCTTGATGACGAAGATATTTCGTATGAATATTGGCGGTATCACGATAGGTATCATCTTGAGCTTGTAATGTTTTCATATCAAGCCATTCTTTAAGATCATCACAATCTTGAATAAATTGAAAGTATTGAAGTGACTCTTGAAGTTTTTCATTCATTTCAACTGCATATTGACGGTTAGCTACATAACGATCGTTGATTACGGATGCACGAGTAAGAATGCGATCACCTAAAAATTTGAAGAAATAGTTTTCTTTTTAACTACTAAAGATAAAAACGGTTTTCATGTTTAGCAAGAAGAAGAAGAAAGAAGAGCATTGACTTTTGGCTAACTAAAAAAAGATTCAATATCCCAATATTCTCGCTAGAATCAATATTAGTTCTCCGTCGAAAGTCAACCTTCCGCAGAGATTTTGCACACTTCAATACATACTAACTAACCACAAGAGTAGGTGTATGTGATAAAATATGCTGCATGTTATCAAACAGATAATCTGAGACAAAACAGCCGTTATTGATTTGTTCAGAGTCATCACATCACTGCTGATATTGATATGGACACATAATACCTTACAGTGCAGCCCCTTAGCCATGAAAGTTCATGTCTAATAAATACTAATTATTTAATGAATAAACAAGCCATAGCAGGTTTTATTTCAATGTTTCTGAAATAGTAAGATTTCTTTTGGCAAACATAAAAAGGAGACAATCTAACGAGTAAAAACATGTCGTCCGATTGAATAGCAAGTAGAACATTCAGCGATGGCATATTCCGAAACATATTTTAACTGATACAAAAATCAATGTAGAATATTTACATTTTTACTGTAGACTAAGATTCGCTTACTGTAAGTACTAATAAAATGAAAACATACCTAGATAATGATTTTCTTGACATAAACGTTGAGCAAATGAACAAACACCTTGTATTTTATCTTCATTTGCTGACATAGTGGTAAAAAAGTCTTCATGTTTTTTCATGAGAGATTCAACATCGTCCAATGTTTTGGGTTTTTGTTCACGTTCACGTGCTAAATAAGCTTCTTGATGATTTAATAAAATTTCAGCTTGATTTGAATCTCTAACAAACATTTGAAATTGCATGGCTTCTGTTAACATATTCTTCTTTTGATGCCACATTTGATCAAGTTCATTCCAACCATCATCAAGCGCATTTAAACGTTCACGTAAGAAGATATATTGTGGATCAGTTGTATCAGCATCACGTATAACCGAATGGCCGTAGTCTTTCATTTGAGCATAGTCAGGACCATAACGATCGATTTCTTCTTTAATTGTTTGATGTTGATTTAATAATTGTTCAGCTTCATTTAATGAATTCGGAATATCTTCACTAGCAACCGATGTTTGTGTACGTGTTAACCATGCAGAAAAATGATCAAGATCACGAAGAAATTTCTGTAATTCAGCTGCTTCGCCCATCGATTCTTCGCGTCGACGTAGAATTTCTTTTAATTCATACCAAACCGAACTTATTTGGTTAACTTTATTATGAATATTTTTTGCGTCATCTGGATGATCTTTTTCAAGTTTTGTGGCTTCTAATTCAAGTTGATCTAGTTTCGATTGTATAGCAGCCATGTCACGTTCTAGACCACTTAAACGACGTTGCATTGTCATAACACCACCAAGATCCCGACCTTGAAGAAAGAGAAAATATCAATTCTGTGCATTTTCTTCTTGAAAAAAGGTGGTAAGTCATCTTCAATTTTTTCTTTGTTAACAGAAATATTAACAAATTATCATTTTTTGGTCTATCGAACCTGTCTTTCTTTTTCTCCGTCAGAAATTGTATGAACTCAGGTGAAATTTTCATCGTACTTGAACTGTAAAACTATTTACCTAAATCTTCAGTTGATTGCACAATACGAATTTTATCTTGAATCCATGATATGGTTTCATTACATTCAATATGAAATGTTTGTACACCGAATGTTGAACTAAGATCGTCTCGTTTCTTATCAACTAAACGTCTCAATTGTGACCAATTATGATTTAATCTATTAATACGATCCAATATTTCCTGTGAATTCGGATGATCACTTTGTACTAATGTACGCGCTTGGTGGCCGACAATAGCAACTTTTGATGCTGTCGAATTCATATCACGTTCAAAACCATCGAAACGATGTTTAATAACTTCTAATTCTTCAATATCATTGACTTGTGTTGGATCTAATGTTGCTAGAAATCGTTCTTTTTCTTCAATCCATGCTTCGACATTATCAGCATCAGCCAATAGACGAAATAATGATATGGCATCAAGTAATTTTTGTTTACGTAATTTTGATAATTCAATTAATTCAGTATAACGACGTTCAATTGATTGAAGACGTTGTTGAACATCAGGTGAATTCTGTTTTTCAGGTGTTAAAACTTGTAAATTTGTTGACTTTAAATTATCGATTGTTTGCCGATAATTATCTAAGATATCTTGTGTATCTTTATGTTTTTTTAATAATGTTTGAGCTGACGGTTCATCACGGCCAATATCTTCACTTGAGACAAGTTTCAACATATCAAGCATCCATGTATCAATATCATCAGCATCAGAAAAGAATTGGTAATAATCATGGGTTTGATTTAATTTATCCGCACGATTAGATGACATTTCTAATAGATTATCCCATTTCAATTTGATCGTATCAAGACTATCATTAATTTTTCTTGTTGCAAAATGTCCTTGTTTAACCATGGTTTCACCTTGATTTGTTAAATTTTCAAGTTGACCGTATCTAATCATTAAAGAAGAAGAAATTTATAAACTCCTTTCTACATAGATTAATAAACGATAACCTTCTATGACGGACTAGTAATATTTGTCTGAGGCTTATCTAAAGATTCTGAATAATGAAATGAGACAAAGGGATAAAAAGCTTGCTAAGATTACATATTTCATATCGTTGAATATCTAGTAAGAAGAGCTCTCCAGTTCTGTGTTAATATTTGGAGTCGAAGAAACAGTCTTTCAAGATTTTTTTTTCATTTAATATCTGGTTTTAAGAATTTGAGAAAAACCCTACTGATCATTCATGTGTTATAATCTGCACTAGGTACGTTGTATATCTTATTGCTATCATTCTATCAGGATACACTGATAGTTTTGCCCCGAACAGTAATCTCCTGTTGATAGTTATATGAGCATCGTAGTCAGATTTGCAATATGAAATGTGTTAAAACCTATAAGAAGTTAAAACCCATCCAAATGAAAAATGAAATCCTTGACCTCTTCGATAAGTTCAACTATACACAAATTGCAAGTTTTCCTACTCGCTATCATTAAAATGCAAATAAGTTTGCTTAACTTTAAATTTGTCCGTTTCCAATGCTTAAGTTCGATAGAGAAAATCACATTTATTTACCTTGCACTCATATCATTTTCAATTAATTTATGTTTGGCAACCAAACTATCAGTTGTATTAACATCATGACCCATATCCGGTGATGTCATCGTTTGTAGTTTTTCATCAATCCAAAATTCTGCATCACCAACATCCGAATAAAATCTCGATACAACTTTAGCTTGTTCAAGTAAGTCTCGGCGTTTACGAGCCAATTCAATTAATTCTTCATAAGCTTTTTGCAAATTATGAATACGTATTTCAATTTCTTCCGGTGTGGCTGGACGATAACCATCAATATTAACATCAGGATTGAGATATTCATCAGCATCGGTTATGGCTCGTTTTAAACGTTCATCAATAACATATATATCAGCTTCAATTAATGAGTGTCGTTGAAGAAGATCATCAGCTGACATAACATATTTTTCAATGTCATCAGATTTTAATCGCCATTTTAAATCGCTAATCCATTCAAATATATATTGCATTTCCTAAATAACAGAATCAACTTAGATTATTTAAAAGATCAAAACGGCCTATGATTCGTTTTACTTGAAAAACACGTTGTAAATTATACGCAAGTTCAAGACATTGTCGACGTTTAGTAACTAAACTAATTAAATATTCCCAATGCATTTCGACATTCTTTTTTCGTGCTTCAATTGTCGCATAATCATGATAGTCTTCAGTTTGAAGTTCATTGGCGATAGCCATAATATTTTGAAGACGTTCTTCGAAGGCAGCTATATCGGTTTGAATAGCTTCTTGTTTTTTGAATGCTGCTTCAACTGAAGCTAAATCTGTACCGAATTGATCACTAAAAACAAAACAGTTTTACATATTTATCACAGTTAATGTTGAAAAAATATCAAATTGAAAGTAAGTATGCGGCAATATGAGTTGAACTGCATTTTTTGGAGGAAACAGATCTCTAGGATAACTACTCTAGCTGAGAGAAACATATTTGTTAGTTCGACGAAGTCTATAACAATCTTCTTCTTTCATAGCAGAAACAGTCCGGTAATTTTCATTTATTTAACAAAAGAATAAGCTCACAATCCAATGCTATTTTGTTGGCTTCTTGTTTATTTAAATATTTTTCATTAAAAGCATATAAATGTTTGCTGGGCACTTCAGTTCGTCATAAATTAGTGGTCTATTTTACAGATTTCAACATAAAGTGAGTTTTTGATCTCTTTTTATATATAAATGCTTCTTATGAATATGCCTTCGGCAAAAACATAGAAGTGAAGAATTGAATAAACATTCGTGTTTTGATCGGTCAATATTATACAATTTTTGTCTAGTCAGAGAATTTCAACTCTTGAACTGCATAATTGTCTGTCTTTAAAAGAACGAAGGCTGTTAAAAAAAAACTAGCGAAAAACTGAATATATTCTTCTTGAGTGATTTTTATCAGTGACATAGTCGATATTATGTCGCATCGATGAGTTCATTGCAATTAAATCAATAGGTACTTAAGTTTAGTCTCGATGGGAAACAGTTGACAACTGTAAAATACTAGTTGTATCAGAAAAAAAAACAAGCAATTATAATAAACATATCACATACTGTCAATCAAATGAGAATTGATGGGAGCTATAATTACCTTGTTTATACGAACGTTGTACTTTCAATACAACGAATTACAGTTCGAATTAAGATATGTATATCGAGATTGGAATTTAGTCTCATCATAAAATCGAATGTCATTTAGAAACTAGTGGTATCAACTCAAACTACTCATTTAATTCAATTCTTCTTAATTATTACTAATTAAGAGTATGAAGACAAGACGGAGATTGTACAACAAGAACTGCAACTATTGTAAAATCCTGTTGTTTTTTTCCTTTTAAATATTCATCGCTAATAAATGTGTTGCTGTGTATCCCATCCTTGTTTGTCATGCAACAATATATATATGTATAAAGCATTATATTATTTCTCCTTATATGCTTGAATGATAAAACATCTGCTGGTCGTATTACATAGTTTGTTATTGTTCATAGAATCGGAAATAAACGCCAACTGTCCGGAGTAACGAAGTGCTCACATAAGGAATGTTTAGTAAACAAAATAGCTTGTTTGGAATTATTTTTATTCGAGAACATCGATGATCTTAACTTGAAATCTATTATGAAACCTTGTCCTCCGTCAAATTCGAGCTCAACGCGATAATATTATGCAATGTATTCAAACAATGCTGAGTATTTATTTCCTTCAATGTACGTTGGGGTCCATGGGAAATTATTAAAACACGCTAAAAAAAATCAGGGACGTGTATTTCTGAACCCAACTATGTGCAGATTTATTATAAACAAGCCTGAAAGCAAACGCGGTCAAGGTCGTATCCATATCCAATGGTTCAATGTTTATTTACTTGACTATTTCTAATTTCCTTTCACTTTATTACATCCCTATCAATAATTAAATTACCTTGCAACAAGTTTTTCACTGTCGGTCAACCATTTTTCTCGTAAGCCAGCTTTACGATTAAATTTCGTTGCCAATTGTTCTAAACGTTCTTGTCGAAGAATTTCTTCTCTTAATGCTAATTCTCTGTCATGTTCAGCACGTTCAAGATTTTCCCATGCGCGATTTACATCCGATATCATTTTTCCTTCGCGCGGTTGAAATGGTATTTGTTGGTTAGCACGTTCTTTACTTTGTAATGTAAATAATAAAACTTCTAAATTTCCTTTTTCAGCAAATCGAGCTGGTTTATCCATAACACGATAACGATTAAAATCGACGAGTTTTTCATGTACACGTGGAAGTGAATTCGGAAATTGTCGATCACTTAATGTAACGATTGTTTGTTCAATCCAAGCTAATAAATCAGATACTAAACGGTCATAATCATTAGCCATTTTTTCTGAATCAAGTGCCGAACCAATAACTTTAGCTAAACGTCTACCTTGTACGCTATCATTTTTCATTTTTGAAAAATAATGATATAATGTAACAATATATGTTATAATAGATTTTTCATCAACATAATCAACATTAACATCTTCAGGATCAAGTAATTTACTTATACCTAAACGTTTTTCACATAGATCAAATGCTAATTGTAAATTATGATTTGCATTTTCTTTTGTTAAAGTTTTAAATTGCGGTATAAGATCAGGACGATGTTTATGTATTAAGGCACAAAATGCAAGACCATCTTTCCATGATGTTGTAAAATTTCTTACATTTACAGTTGGATAGTCGGCTGTTTTCATTTGACACCAAAGTAATAAGGCATCTTTAGCTGATTTTGTTTCAGTTGATACGCATTCTTCAATTGTAATGTCTTGAATTTGAAAACGAAGGATGATAGTCCATATAAGACCAAGAATTAAAGAAGAATTTCCATCGACAATATCGTGAGCACTAAAAATAGATATACCCATAGTGAACATCAACAATATGAACAAAAATAAATAAATGGATAAGATACAGCTTATTTGAATACGACATAGTAGCATCTGTACAGTAACCGAAAAGTCATCGATCGAGAAGAAAATCAAACATCTTCACAATGAAGTAAGTTTGCTAAAGTGCCATGCAAATATTTATGAAGTACGAGAACAACCTTCAGCTGATGAAATTTTCTGTTTAGATGTACTCAATATGAAAGTTATATTTTATGAACCATTTTCTATTGCAAGATGGGCCGACACTTCATTAGTTTTGTAATGAGCCATACGTCCGGTGTGAACTCTATTGTAAGACTCTGCTCATTCATATTGATATAGAAAATTCCGAATCATTTACTTATCAGTAAACTAAATCCTTTATTGATGAATACGAACTAAAATTTGCTGCGTTTGTTATTATTCAGCAAGATGAAATTATCTTTCGTATTTTTCAATTTCCTGAATTGACTATTTATTGTCTCGTTTTAATATAGACTCAAGCTGATATTCAACATGAATATATAATTTAAGAAGATGAAAAAAGACTACAATTCAACATCAAAAATTATTACAGATAACAAGCCGAGAAACTCTATGTAAAGTCAGCATGTTCTCAGCACCCATCGTCTATGTCAATAGTTACATTTACGTTCTCTGGCAATATAAGATCAAACAATAGTATCTATTTCTCAATAAGTAAAACATATCACGGCCAAAAAAAAATAATGAACCTTATAGGATGAATTAATTTCAATTTTTTTTCTCTTAATTATGAACTATGATTTATTGCTTACCCAATATTCTCCAAATGAACATGTTGTTCTTGTAAAAACATAATAGCTTTATCAACATTTTCCAAACAATGTATACGCATTTTTCCTCTTGTAGCTTTTGGTAAACGTTCTCCACTTAATATTTCCAAAAGACGAATTAAATTTCTTCCATCGCCTAAATCAGTATATAGATCATTAATACGACAGCCAACACGCGTTAAATGTGAATTGACCCATTTTGTAAATGTTTTCTTTTGTACATATCCACGTTCATCAGCCAAAACTTGTATACGCGTACGTTCGAACATACGTGCAGATGAATTACATTCATCTTGGCCAGCCAAATCAAAATCAGCTGCTAATTGGTCAATATTAAATGGAATTTGATCTTGTTGAGAAGCATGACCATTTATTTGAGTTTGATGAATACCATTAGCTGTTGCTGACGACATGTCCAAACTAAAATAAGATACAAAACAAAAAAGGTAATAAAGAGTTATGTTTATATAGTAAAAAGCAAAACACAAAAACGAGGAGTACGTCCAACAAAGAGTTGATGATATGCATAATGTGTTCTCGGACAGACAACTTAATCGTTCATTTTGATTTTTTGTTCCGCTTCGATTATACTATGCATTGAAAATTATTCATAAATTAATACGTACAGAATAGAACGTGAAAAATTCTCATGAGAAATCCCAACTCTTTCTTTTATCTTTAATTAATAAGAATTCTTTTTAGATTTATTTTCTTGCTTACTAAGCCTGTTGTTGATGGTAGGATGCTGTATCAACCATAGCTGCGCGTTTGTCTCTATTACGTTCTCAGTTTACCACTAAACATCTAACAATGAATTCTTCGTCTATGTAGAGATGTGATGGTGTATACATATTCTTTTTTCTTTCTTTCTATGTCGAGTGTATGCTTTTTGTTGGCTGGTCCATAGGTCAGACGGTTATCTTAGGGGTAAAGGAAAAGAATATCGCTCACATTTTTTATCTATCCTTGTTTCTACTTGCAGATGCGGTGATGTTGGTAATCATTTGCGTTCATCGCCGTTCTTCTATTCTTTCTTTCCGTTCAAAGGTGGTGGTAGTAATGCCTTTCTTCCCGCTTTCGTCTCGTTTATGTTCTGTTTCTTCTTTTTTCTCTCTCTCTCTCTCGCCCGTCCGCTCTCATTAGCTGAGAAGAATACTAAATGGTACCACTCCATTATTACTATTATAACAGCCGAACGACATATTTTTTTTGCGTGTCGTAGTTTCTCTTTTTCTGTCGTTTTTTTCTCGCCATTGCGGCTAAATGATCTTTAATGCGAACAATAAGTTAAAGAAAAGAAAAAAAAAAAAGAAAAGAACCGCAAGGGTAGCGCGGTTTATGATATTGAATGTGTTAAACCGTTTGGAGTTTCCATCTATAATTTCACTTAATCTAATTAATAGACGCTCTCTAATATTAATACTCCAGAGAATTGATACTAAAAGAAATCGGATACTATAGGTAATTGATTTAATGATGAATTCTTTGTTCATATTATACATATATTGGTTGATGCAGAAATGCCCAAGGAAAATATTCTCGAGAAGAAAAAAAAATATTTGAGTGAATCATATAAATGATAGCTGATAAAAATAACCTAAACATGATGAAATATAGATATGTCTATATATCAACATACTATCCGTCGTGAACTATGCTATAACATAACCGTTTGACCTTTTCTTCAGGCAAAAAAAAAAAGAAAATTTCTTACCTTGTTGACATATTGACCAGCACTGCTAGAAGTATATCGTTATTCGAAGGAAATAAAAAGCAAAGAGATAAAAATCTAAAATAATAAATTAGACAATATTGAAAACGGATGAAGTAGATGTCACGACAGAAGAAAAAAAAGAAGCACTCAAACCGATTGACAAAAACAAATAAACAAATATATTGTGGCTTCATTGTTTCTTTAATCGATTCATCAATAGAAAAACATGAGTATGAATTAAATTTTTTCTAGTTGATTTATTTTTTTCTGACATTTTTATGGATTTTATTTAACAAAAAATAATCATTCTATTTTCAGTTAACGACATCTATAGTTATTATTGGTCATTATTGTGAAATTGAATTTCTGCAATTCATACTATACATTCGAATATAAGTAATAAAGAAAGAATCGAAACGATGGTTCTCCGTTGTGATCTATGTCGTATTGAAGTACCAGATGGTTCGTTAAATATATTCAAATTGTGAATCGTATTTTTTCTATTCTTTTGTTTTGTTCTTGAAGAACGGGTTTTAGCTGACCATACAAAGGGTAAACGTCACCAAGCATTATTAAATGTTCGTGAACGTTTCGAAACTTCACAAAATGCAAGTATCTATGTATCACGTATTAAACCTGAACATGATGAAAATATTTTGAAAACTTATTTTTCGCGGTTCGGACAAATAAAAAATGCTTTTATTGACAAAGAAAAAGTAAGCATTGAATTATAATTTTTCTATTATGGATTTATGAAATCGATTCTTTTTCTTTTGAAGCATCTTTACGCTATTATTGAATTTGATAATATCGATTCAACAAATCGATGTTTAGAACATGGCGATGACTATAAACTAGATGATGGTTCACGTTTGAAGGTTAAACAACGTAGTCATCATGAATTTAAATCAAAACGAATGTTAGTCAGTGAACATGAGTTTTTGAATTTTAACAAAGAAAAAGAAATTGAACAACATGCATTAATGGTTCAAAATTTAAATAACAAATCAACAGTAGGAGATAGTTAGAAATTAATTTTAATTATTTAATTAATTTAGATTGATGAACAAGCTGCGTCAATCGTTGAGCAAGAAAAAATTACAGATGAAGTATTCAATATGAGAGAAGGATTTTTTAAAGAATTAGAAATTATATTTCTGAAACATTTTCCAGGTAAAAAGATTTCAGTGCATCAGAATTTTTATTTTCGACAAAACTGATTTCTAGAAGTAAAACTATGCTTAACTGGATCCATGGCAAATGGTTTAGCGACACATTTATCTGACATGGATCTTGTTCTTATACTAAATGAAACTTATATTGAACCACAGAATTTATCATCATCAAATAATAGTGGAGAATCAATGAATATCGATGACAATAGCTGCAGTAATGATATAGATATGAATCAAAATAAGGTACAGAAACCTTGTGTTATTTATTTACACTATAAATGAACAATTAGATGTATCTGATTGGACGATAAAATAGTATTGGCTATATATCCTAATGTATATATATATATATATTGCTATCTAATAAATGTCAAATAATCAATCAAATAACAATAACTATTACTAAAAAATTGTTTTTCCTGTTGTTAATATATATATATATCCGGATATCAGTGTGTTTTCTTTCTTGATTGGCAAGAGAAAACTTCCGTACTATTGAAAGAAAATGTCTAATAGAAGTAGCATTACAGCACAGATATTTATCTTTAGTAAAAACATAAATATCAGCTTTAATTAAGGCAATAATCGAAGATAAATCTTTTTTGTTAAGTCGATTTTCTTCGAGAAACTTCATTTTATAAAGTAAAATCTGTTTTCCTGTTTGAAAAAAAGTATGTCACGGTTTAAGAAAGGAACATCTATCGACTAAGATGCTTTTTGTTTTACATAGTAATCAGCACATCAAAGCTTTTAAAAAGAAATGAAACGAAAGTTTTGCATATGTTTGTGGAGACAGTTAATTTGTTCGAAATCAAAGATAAAGGAAATCTTAGGAAAATAATATATCCTATAACAATTTATTTTATTTCTGAAAGAGTCAATATCAGCCTAACGGAGTTGAATTTTTTTTAAAGAATGAAACCTGCGATTATTTTTTTATGTTGTTAAATAAGCTAAATTCTTTTCAAATGTTTAATTAATTAGTTTAAACGAAACACAAGTGATGAGTCATCGAATCTTACATTATCCTCGCCATCAACTTATTCAGCCGATGATCTTATACAAATGTCTGTTACGGATCGACTCGATTATATTCGTCGTCTACTTCGATCGTATGCAGCCTATGTATGCCATGTTCAACGTATTTCACAAGCTCGCTGTCCGGTAGTTCGATTTTGTCATAAGCAACAAAAGTTCTTCTGTGAATTATCTGTTAATAACCAGTTAGTTATCTTCTTGTCATTTAAACATATTTAAAACTAAATAATATGTTCTTTTTCAGTCTCGCGGTTGCAAATACTGATTTAGTACGATATTTTCTTGCATTTGAACCTAAATTACGTTCATTACTTTATACTATTCGTTTGTGGCTTAAACAAAAAGATCTTCTCGGAAAAGGGCATCGATTTAATACATATACAGTCTTCTGGATGATTGTTTGCGCATTACAGTTGGATAATCAACAATTACCCAATGTTCAAAATCTGGTGGAACATGCAAGTAAATCCGAAAACTCCGTCATGTATAGATTTTTGTCTTATTTCATGCATATATTTAGCTCGTAAACGACAATATGGTCCATGGAATTGCTCGGTTCCAGAGATAAAAGAAATCAAAAGAAATATTTCAAATATATCTCTAGGTAAAGAATATGTTGAAATAATTTAGTTGTACAGTAAAGATAATTTCCTAGTAGACCCTCAAGTAATAGTAACCAACCTAGAAAGAAAATTTATAGTTTGATGTACAAGCATTTAAAAAGAAAAGAGATTTGAATTTATATGACGTTTTTAACGACATCAAAGTGATACAAATTTTATTATTTGCTGAAATATTAATTCAAAGTGACATAATTAGTTCGACTGACATACCAACTAGCTGTAAGATTTTCAGTAGGCAAAAACATACTTCTTGTGAATTGTGAAGCTGCCAAAACATGCTTGTTTGCCCGATGCAAATATATTAATAGAAGTTCATATTATACAAATCGGTTTGGTAGTTAGGCTCGAACACTTCATCGTACTCAAATATTGGAGTACTTGGAAGTATTTCGGCTTCTCTAACAGACAGACAGACAGATATATATTTATATGAAATGAATCCAAACTCAGTAATATTGTGTAAACATACAATGAGAATAAACTTGAAATAGTTAAAACGTGCAAAAATATAACTTTGGGATATGCAATTTTAGCAGCTCTCTTCTTGAGTTTATTAGAAAATTCAATATTTGAAAAACAAAAGAAGAATTCTGTTTAACTGAAAACTGTAAGACATTCTAAACAGATTAATTATCACTATCTATAGACGAAATCTTAGATCAAAATTCAATTTTCTACAATTTTCGGCAGATAAATAAAAAATTCAGTATAATGCTTCTTAATTGGTTTCATATGCGCATAAATAAGAGTACGGCGGTATTTATGCCTATCTCACTTAGATATTCTTGAACAAACGAATAAGATGAGGCATTATCTACTCGGATGTTCGTCTCATCAGTAAGCATATTGTATACCATTGAACATTTTCATGTTTAGAATACATGCTTCGACGTTTTTTCCTATTTTACTCAACTTTCAACGCAGACCAATATGAACTGTCACCATGGACAGGTGAATTTGAACCTAAAACTTCAAATACAATACCATTTTCAATATTGGATCCATTTGAACATGATCATAATTTAACATCTAATATTTCGCAATCGAATTGGTTAAAATTTCAAGAAGAGTGCTCGTTAGCACATCAAATATTTGATGAATGCTCAAAAAAACGGCAACATAAATCCTGGGGTTTATCATTAATTTTAACACGCAAATCTTTGCCAAAGAATAATTTTCTTCATGAACAACAAAAATTATATAATTATTCACAATCAACAAATACCATCGAGTTGCTTTCAAATGAACTTAACGAAGAACAACTTAAGGAAAATGTCGATTTTATACTAAAAGATATATTATTGTTCGAACAAATTAATTATGAAATGATCAGGAAAAAACGACCAGCAAGTCCATCAATAATAGATAATACGAATGTAACGCCAAATAGTTTAGCTGAACAAATGGATGAAACACTATCAACGAAACGACGTCGGGTAGATGATGATGAATATAAACTCACACCTACAAAGGATAGTTCGTATTCAAAAGAAAAAATCTATTTTCGAGTAATTAAAAGCAATATTTACAAAAAATAAAACTTCTCTACTATCGATTTTGTTTAGGTTATTTATCGAACATGGCAAGATCGACGTAAACTTAAACGACGCATTGAAAATGAAAACAAAAGTGCTGCTATCTTCGAACGTGAAAAGTTAATTAGTCTTCAATTAAAAGATGACAAAGATCATCATCTAGTAACACCTATATATTTTTCGATGGAAATAAAATTATTGCAGGCAACAAGTGATGAAACGAAAAACAAAGCACATATTCGTCTTGAATTGCAAACAAATGAACAACATCAATTATTTGCTGATCTTTCACATTTTCTCAATCTTTATTTGCCGAAAATGCTTAACAATCAAGTAGATGATTAACAAAGATATTCGATCTTTTTTATTAGCATCTTTTTCTAGTCATTCCTTTATTTTTATTTGACATTTATATCGTTTTTATTTGAAAAAAAAACAACTTATTCCAGATAGTAAAAGGGCTGAACTCTATTTTGTATCATTCTTCTACCGACAAACAGTACCAATGCGTTGAATAGAAAAATCGAATGAAGATGATAATTTATATTTTGCCAAGAGATCTTATTGATAGATCATTTTTGGATTATATATCAACCAAGTCGTTGATGTAGTGCTACTAAAATGTTTACAAGTTGCGTGTGTCTAACGTCTTGTTTATGATCGATCTGTTGATATTAGTCTGATATTATTGTGGATAGAAAGAAAATATGGCTGTACACTAGTACCCTATCGACTTCGAAAATTTATTTTAAATTATGTTACACATAATTCTAAACATTTGACAAACAATGATTTTAAATATTGATAATGAAAACCTTATATCCAGTGTCAAGAGCAATCGTCAATCGTTTTCTTGCTTACTTCAGTCAGTGCTCAAAGATTTTTAAAAGCTTCCATAAAATATATGCGGAGTTTTGATCCATTTTTATAAGGTAAACGTATTTTTGTGGCAATTCGTTTTAGATGGCTTCTCAAAATGCGTAATTTGATTTATTTCCCACTTTCTCATGCGATCTTGCATTGAAAAATCTTGATAATAATTTTGCGTATATGTTGAAAGATAAAACTAACTTTGCTGACTGACTTTGATTTATACAACAGTGATTTTTCTCCCAGAAGATACATTCTGTATATTCCATAGTCAGTCAGAATAAAGTTCATAATTATCTTCTTTTCTCAAGCTAAAATAAACTTGTCAAATCAGAATAGAGATTATAAGATGTTTTAATTTTCAAGCTTCCTCGCAGCAATATTTGTCAATACTATATTTTCAAAAAAAAAAGGAACATCCGAACATACATGATCAGTGATCGCTAGAAAACTGTTTTTGTTGATTTTAAAAATGAGCTCCCACATTGATCTGACAATCATCATTTGTTTTAGTGAGTATCTACCAATTAATAATTGCTTTGAACACGCGCATAAATAAATTAGACAGTAGCTTGTAGTCTTGTTTAAAAATAATATCAATAAATACATAAACATTCATCTTTTGAATGCCTGAGCTCTATACGTGTTTGCATGCCAGCTTAATATTTACCCCTCACTAATCGAATATGATTATATTAAATGATATCGGATCAACTCGTTGCTAAATATATATTCTTCTTTGATTTGGCTACTCAAAATTTTATCAGTATTATTTTCGAGGATTCAAACTTATACACATCACTGGTGTCTTAAAAATATAACTCATGAAATACAGTCTATCGAACTGCTGAATAGCAAAATTTGTCTTTTGACGCTTGAATTCTTTTTAGATATCTGAGTCACATGATGATCATTTAATATTAAGAATACTGTTCGGCGACTATATAAATAAGTAGCAACACAATGGCAATACTTCCAAATACAAGCCCAATGAATATTGTTCTCATCGAGTATTAAAATAGTCATATTTTTCCTAAATCAAATGTTCCATTAATTACTATTGATCGATGTACATCGATACATAGAAGAACTAAGCAAAATGCATCGACTGTTAAACACTAAGCCGATTAGGAATAACTGTCAGAATATATTTAGTTTAGAATAAATGCTTGTGTTTTGTTGAACTCTACGAGCCAATGAGTCTTCAAATAAAAATAGTCACATTATTTTTGGAAATGTTGCTGTATTGAATAATATTCTATACAACTGCGTCAAATCGTATAACTACGAAGTAACCTACTTTTTCTGTGCTAAAAATGAAGACTCTTGAATAATAATAATAATAATAATTTATCCATTTTCTTTCCCCTAAAGGCTTAAACTTTGGCATTATCACATTTGACAACCGAGTATTTCAATTATCACAACAATAGCAAGTGCTTATTTAACAAAAGAATTAATTAAAGAATATCATCAGATGATCCTTCCAGATTTCAGTAGTTTTTTGTATTTATATATTATATGGTACTCAAATGAAATTTCCAAAGAATGTAAGTTCTTGTGTCTTTCTTCAAAAACTCATTCGTATTTTTCCTTCGCTTTTGGTGTTCATCAAAATGCGCACTGGAAGCCAACAAAATGACTTGTTTTATGTTGTTAAATTGACAGAAATTTGAATACGTATGTTAGATATTTCCGTTGCTAGATTTTAGGTGTTCTTTGTTGGAAAAAAAGAATTAAGTAACACACTGTGTAATGTGAAAATAACCACTTTCGCTTTCGTTAGTAATATGCATCTATAATATGACTAAGAATTAGACAACGAATCTATTATTAAGACATACGTATATGACAGAATAATGGCGAGTAAAACTGGAAACAGGGAAAAGTTTTCACCGAAGCTATATTTTATCCAACACAGAGAAATCAATGGTTATACACATATTTAATTGTAGGTCCTAGTATTAAATCATGATGCACCACATTGGATAATGGGAAAATAAAAAAGGACACAAGTTCCATAAATCAAAATGGACAGCAGTTTATAACAAATAGTAAAGAAATAGATTATGCGTTTACAGAAAACAGACACTAATGTATATATATATTATAGGTACCATTAGTAGAAATGAAACATACGCGCAAGAAAGCATAATAAATATTTCACTCAGTACCAATTGTAGAATTGATTATTGCAAAAACATTTTATTGATGATAATGCAAAATAGATCGTTTTCAATGATGCGATTTGTTTACTTGTAGAACAGAGACATTTCTATAATTCGGCAAGAAAAAGAGTTCATACATGAAAATTACTCTTTAATAGAAAAGAAGCGTATCATTCAACCAGTAGTGTCAAATTTGAAACTTGAATTCAATTGAAATCTTCAACTTTCCACCGGACGACGATGATGTGTAGGAGTCACGATTCTTCATAATTAGTTCTGTCGATTTGAAATGTACGGATTTTCAAAGCGTCAGTAAATAATAGAGATAGGAATAATTCATATACTACTGCATGAATACGCGAAATATTTGAAATACATATTTGGTATGTGTACTATTTTCACAAGACCTGACGCGTGAATCTTCGTCGACTTTCACGCAGAAAATGATGTATTCAAAGTGATGACAAAATAGTAAAAGGAAGCCTAAAATTTAATTTCTTAATCAAACGAATAGAATCTTCTGTTTTAATTTATAACTTGGTGAAATATTTAATTGGTTGATTTGATTAAGTTTGCTCATCAAAGAAAACCATGAATTACAATCGTTTAGATGAGTTAAACAACGATTATTACTAACTTCTTGATATAGCAGATCGTTAATCCCGTGACAAATTGCAAATAAACTTCAACGGATAATCATATTATCATTCCAATTCAGCAACTAGTTGAGTTGCATTTTTTTTAAATTGCATACCTTCGTAGGACTTAACAGAATCTACCGATTACTCCTAATGTTGACCACTCAATAAATATAGCCGATTTGACAATTTTTCCATTTTCTCTCTTTTACTCGATCAAAAGCGACGAAGAAAACACAACTGTAACTATACATATCAGCTGTCATTTTATCTTAGTTCATATAGCCCATGATGCTAGCGTTCTTCTTCTCTCTGTTTTTTTGTTCTCCGGTCATCATGGTCGTCGGCAGCGCTGATCGAACGGAAAAAAGAAATACAAAAAAACAAAATCATACCGTAGGTTAACCAACACAATTTGAAACATTCTTCTCTTGCTGACCTAGTCATTTGTCTGCATCCAAAACAAGAAAACGTGCAAGTATGTCGAATATTACCGACACAAATAATCAACAAACAAAAATGCGTTCAGTAAAGTTACAAACCAAGCTATGCATATCTCCATCGTGTGAAGGTTCAGGTGAAATTATTTGCCATCATTGTTCACAAGCATATTGTCGCTTATGTTTTTTGTGTCACCGTAAAAATGTTCTTGATGATATGCGTTCAATACATGAACAGATGTCGAGTAATCGTCGTGTAGGCGTTGCTGAAGTAACAACATTTATTGATCAACAAGCAAAAGATGCACATGAACATGCTAAAAAACTTATTGATGATGCCATCGATCGTATTGTTAAAGCAAGTAAAAACATTCATACATATATTGAAAATCGTCGGGAAGCTAAAGTAAATATTTTATTGTGGAGTATAGATTTCATGTTTATCTCTTTTGATTTAGCTTGGCCGATTAGATGAATGTTTAGAGGAATTTGATAAAGATAGTGGTCTACTCGAAATGCAATTACAAAATGAAATCTTTTTATCGGCTGATACTATATTAGAATTACGTCATAAATATGCATATAATATGTTTGATACACCGTCAGCATCAACAATGGAAAATCGAGCAAATGAAATCCAACGTAAAAATGAGGTCTTTTTTGAAGATTACCGATTGTATAAAGAATTGATTAATCTTCGAGAAAAATGGACATTTTTTCGACCTGCACTAACAACAGTTTATTTTCCTCAGAAGAAAGATATATCATTGGATAAAGTTCTTACTTTTCTTGAATACCGTCATGTAAGTAGAAGAAAGAAAATCGTTTAGAATTTATTCTTTTGTAAATCTTTTCAGGATCGAGTATTGGACAATTATCGAGAATTTCTTTCCAATGATGTAGATTCAAAAGGTACATACAAAGAATTTCATTTCTTGATGTAAATTTGTTTCATTTAGAATTATCATTAAAACCGGTTGGAGAACTGTTCAATGCATTAAGTTTTTTATCAACAAAGATGTTTCCAACAGATGTATGTAGTAATTTATAAGCATAAATGAGTGCAACTAGTCTCGGTCATCAGTCGAGTAAAAATATTATTTCCGGTTTATAAATAAGATTTCGTTGAGATCGTTTTGTCCATATCTATTTAGAATTTATTTTAATGGAAAATTTTGTTTTTAGAATAATAATTTTACTTGTATTGATCAATGTGAAAATGAAGTTGATGTTGATGAAGAACAACATTCTCGTCCAGAATCTGATCTTCAAACTGGCGAGATCAAACAAGAAACTGATATAACACCGAAAATTGATAGTGGCAATTGTGATGATGAAACAAATTCAACTTCTAGTAATAGTTGGCAAATTGAAGATGCTGCTAATGATGACGAATATGATTGTGAGACACAATATAGAGAACTTAGTCAATCAATGAAGATACTTGAAAGAAAATTTGTTAATGATTTACGTCTAGTCATCAACCAAGAGCAGGCTGATTAAGCCATTCATTTTAATATATATTATATTGATCGTTGAAATAACTTTTTTTCCTGTGATTCTTAGCGTCGATGTTGTATAATTTTCTTTTTCTCTTCTAATAGTCATTTGTTTTCTTCAACAAATATTTAAAATGACACCTTTTGTACACTAGATGGCGAAAATGGTATTGCGATAGTTCGAATAGATGGTTTCTTTCAATCATTGTTCAGATATGACGATGGAGCAACTGTTAGAATAGTGTAATAATTCACGTGCAATAAACTGTTTCAAAACAAGTACATTAATTCCTATTAGTTACAAATATTATACGATGTAATTAAGAAAATTTTTCTTCTTTACCAAAAAAATGTGTAATGCTCTACACGTACATCTTTCGTTACGCTAACCATATTTTCAAACTTGACCAAAATCATCACACTAAATGTATTCTCAGAAATGTTTTACAAGTTTATTGATTTTTTGTTCTCTTCTGTATGCACATAGTCAATTGACTGAAATTTTCCATGAAGCAGTTATTCTAATGAAAAGAAAAGAATTATGAGAAAATACTTATCGTGATCATCGTTTGATGTTTTAATTTGCTAAATAACTTCATTGTATCTACTTGGTCAACCATGGTATCGAAGAAAAAACTCGAAGACGATCCGTTTCGCTCAGTCTTCTTTAAGAAAACGAGCCTACATTTTTGTATTCAATTATTCTCCGAGAGATTCATAAGATAACTACACTTAATTTTCGAGTATCAATTGTGCATGAAAAATGTCAATGGAAGATCTAAATTCAGCGGTGGAATAGATCTTCGATTTAGATATTTAAGCGGCAAGGCGTGATAAGTATTCTACTTAAAAACTTTCATCGTCTCCTCCATATGCGCCTGCGGTTTCTTATTATATAGAAAACTACTTTCCAGCATTCTTTGTTTTAGAAAATGAAATGGAACAGCTTTTCAGATAGCATCACAGAGACGCCTAGTTCTATTTATATACGATTTAATTTCCTGCTATTCATTGTAACAATGATAGCGCTGTATCCTGTTTCTAAAACAATAAAAGGTACTTCAAAAAGTATCCAGTAGCCTTTTGTTTCTGTTTTCAATAGACATTCATACTTTGTTAAGATCTTTGATTGAATCGAATCTTTTTTTCAAGTTTATGACAATGAGTTACATAAATATCTTGATATTCACTAGATTATCTGATGTCATGATCGATAAGAAAATGATGCTTATCGAATGAAATGATTGAATTTATATGTTATAATTATTAAACAGCGTTAACTGATTCTAAGTGACCTTATCGGGTCTGATCGCCTACATATTGCAAAAGTTTTCTAGGTCCTATTACAGAATAGAAGCAGTAGTAAGAACAAGAAACTGTAACGTTAAAGAAGAATTATAAATAGAAATCTAATAGTGTTCTAACCATTGACATTTTTTCTTAATAGAAAGAGGAAATGTCCTCATTGTAGAATTAATTCAGAGTTGAGTCAGTAAAAAATGTGCGCATTATGAAACTAAGCAAGTGCAAACTTAATAAAATAATCTATATAATTAGCTTGATTGAAACGACAATAAATAGAATATTCTGCACTAATGATAAATTGACTTTTCTTAAATTTCATATCTTTTATATATAGATGGATGATACTTCATTATTTTCGATTCATAGAAGTTCAATCCAAAACTAAGAACTAGACAGGAATATATCATCGAAATGCTTCGTTAAAGATACAATATAACTATGAGTCAGATAAAGTATTCATGGTGCGCATTGGATCCGAAAAAATTATCATCCTAGTTTGGCAAACCTCGGAAGAGTTGAATATGCAATCAGTGAAACAGTTTTTGATTCTAATAAGACAAGAATATTTATATGATATTTTTATTATTCATGACTATCAAACGAGATTCTCTTCTTTTTATTATTGTTGTTTTACAGAATTCGATCCCATTGGGAAGTTTGATCTTGATTAAGAAATTCACAAGAATTACATACTTAATTATACGTTGATAATGATTTTTTTTTTACATATTAAATGTTGTCATGATTCTTCCGAGAGGTGGCTGTTGTTCTTCGATCTCGGGATTTTACGTTGCGATTGTTTTCGTTTACTTGACTAAACAAAGTGGCCGCAACGAGAATCTAATCAAAAATAAATAAAGAGAAATCATTATGTGTGCTGGTTAGATTAATTTCATACACCTTGATCGATTCATTTTGAATAGTTTACAGAAGCAGAAACTTGAGAAGTCTTAATGGAATTTTATCGCGTCTGTGCGACTCGGCAGTGATAGAGAACAAGCGGCTGGCATCTAAAATACGCGTGCTCTGTTCAAAATTGCTCTTTCATAACAAGCAATTATTTCTTGTTTATGTACTTAAAACTTCTAACGTAAGTAGCTTTCAAATAAGGTTATTTTCACACTTGTTCAACATTTTACGAGATAAAAGCGTGTTTATGAAGATTCACTTAATGGGACCTTCCAGTATAGATGATCTATTATTCGCACTCGATGTGTGTCAGAGTTAATGATTCTTTGCTCTCTTCTCAATAAATATGAGCGCAGACATTAAACCATTGACAAATATTGGAGAGATGTGCCAAGGCACAATTGTTGCAAAATAAATGATTTCGTAAATATAAAGTGCTATTATACAATCATGTTATTCTAGCAGAAATGTAGATCTATATCATATAGAACTAGGAATGTTTATTACATGAGTAATCTATATTTCTTATTATTCAACAGTGTAAATTTATTCACAAAAAAAAGAAAGAAAACGCTTATGGAATAAATTATTTTTGTTTTTTAAGAATTTCTTCGGCAAGTATAGCCAACATTATTTTCAACACGAGTAAAATTTAGACTCGTTCTATAGATCCATGTGTATATAAACTAACATTTTCCTGTTGATTTTTTTGATAGATATCCTATAATTTCTATGTTGAACTATTCTAGTTCACTGCACCTGTTCGTGTTTTTGCAAACAAAAACAACAAAAGTATTTCATCAAATACTATTTTCTATAAACTGTTATAATTAGGCATCTATCATTTGATAGTTGGGCTCTAGAAAATGTGAAGTATACACTTACAAAATAAAAGCTCACGCTACTGGAGTTGTTAGTATAACACGCACGCAAAACATCTCGTTTTTCGCATAATCTTAAATTTCATCTAATAAGAGTAAAAAATAGAAACAGAAAAGTTTAGTGATGTATAGTCATGCTTTTAGCCATCATGCAAAGTTTTTTGAATAATTCATGCATTACTGGTTTACTTCAGTGCTACTGGTTACTTGAAATAGATTCTTGTCATTTTTCTATATTGAACATATTTTGACATCATCCAATCCTTATCGAATTAATCTCGGCATGAAATGAATTTCGAGTATTTGCTTTTGTGCACTCAAAAGGTGAGTACACTAGATTCGGTCAGTGTGTCCAGCCGTCCGTTAACACGATAACTTTTGAAAGCCTCATCTAATTGTCGTGAAATTTTGTACACAGAATTACCTCATCAATATCTCAGTCGAGTTAGAGTATGAGAAGGATCCGTCAAGAAATGGCTGAGTTATCGAAAAAATTGTCATTATTGACCAGACCATCCCTGAGGGGGGGGGGTACAGGGATTTTTTCAAAAAAAACAATTTTATAAGAATTATTAACAACAGATAAAATTCGACTTAATTTTTAACGCTGATTTCGAATTTGATGTTAGTTTTGAACCAAGTAGTAGCTTCCTAATAAAACATTGCCTGAAAAAGGTTTCAGAATGGACAAAGACTGCATCTAGAAACCAAACTGCCTAGATATGTCTCAGATGACCAGTAGTTTCGAAATTTTCCAAATGCCTGGTTTTGTAGCTAGGCAAAAAGACTATCGAGAAGTAAAAACCCGAACTCTATAGCTATTAATATTAGTGATTTATTAGGAAAATGCTGATGCCTGTATCTATCATATATCTCTTATAGATTCATGAGGTTGCTTACGATCGCCATCCCGCTCGATACAAACACAAATCCATTCAAAAATAACTATTCTTACCCAGTTTTCCAAGCTAAACACGAATCTGAACTCAATTTCTGCGATTTCTAAAGATATTATATCACTCTGAGAGTAGAGCCAGTGGTCACCGGATAGAGTTGCATACAGTGTGGTCCATGCTAACTTAGCACGTCTGTATTTTCTCCTTGCAATTTATTCGCAAGGGATATATCTTGATGAGTTCTATATCATGTATAATAAATGCGAAAGCCTCGGATTGAAATACGAGGTTTTCACATTTATTTTTGTATGGTAAACAGATATGTAAATTATATTACTGAATTCAAGACTGATAACAGTATTAAATCAAAACAGAGGTTTTTAATTATTCAACAAAAGAATATAAAAGCAATTTTTCACAAATGATAGCATATCAAATCTAATGCGAAAAGGATTTCAGTAGATTTATTAATCTAATTCTATTTTCGGTCTATTCTTATATAGCAACCAACTATCACATTCTCCACTTTCTCATCACAACTATTGAATTCTTCTGTTCTTACTTCCTTTCTCTTCCGTTTGTCCTGAATAACGTTGTGAGAAAGACAGAGAGAGAGGGACAGACAGAAATAGCTTATTTTTCTCTTTTTTCCCTGTCATTTGGAAGCGTAAAAAAAGGGAACTATAACGTGCATATAGGATAGAAGTGAGATAGCAATAACATGGAAATGTACAGTAAAGGACTAGCTGACAATGCAGCTATGCTTCGCGGTTCTAATATACCTATTGAACCACCATCATTAGAAGAAAATCCTGATGTAAATCAATCACGCAAACTTTTATTTGCTCTTATTGGAATAGATCTAGTAAGACAAAGACATAAAATGATATGCATCTATACGTTTAATATAAAACCTTTTTGTATATTTAGGTACTTTTTTTGATAAATTTTCTCTTTATTATTCATTCATATGCAGCTAGTGAATCGTTAGAAAGTCAGTCACCAAATAGTAGTTCTCAATTAGTTTTGATTATCGTATCGTTAATATACTATGGTTTTGGATTATTAGTAACGCACCGTTATTATCAAACAGGTTTACTTTTTGTACGTGCAATTTGTTATTCTAATTTTTGATAGTATAAATAAATAATTTATATTTATTTAGTTTACATTACTTGGACTAATAGTACTTGTTTTCACAAATGTAACTGTAATTAAACTTTTAATCCGAATAGTTCACATGGCAAATCATGTGGGCTTTGTTGCCGCTGGACTAATCGTTGCCATTATATTTGTTGCCATCTGTGCTATAGCGTCAGTTTTACAAGTAAATTATATTGAATATTTTCTGTTGTTGTTCTCGTTGAGTGTAAAAAATAAACGAAACTTTTTTGCTTTAGATATTTATCATAATATACGCGTTTAAACTATACCGATTGCTTAAAAAAAATAAGCATTTAACAATAGAACAAATTTAATTATATGCATTAATTATAAATAAATACATTAAAATGCAACCATTATGCTTATCAATCATTATGCAAGGTTTGCGCACAAAATAATGTCTCTTGGGATTGGACAATAACAAAAGTTTCTTGTGATTTACCATGAAGACAAAATATGCTTATTGTAACTTCACGTTTTTTTCTACATGCTTCGAATAGACTACAGACGTATTTCTTTTAATTGGCACTTGCCGACAATAAGCTGTCATTCTCAATTTTTGTTTCCAATATTCTCATTTTATGATTCATCAAGAATAACCTTCGCTTTCGGCATTTCTGTATTAAATTAGACTATGCTTGATTAAAATGGAAATATGAGATCTATTTTAATTAACTTGATAAAAATAGAATTATCCAATGTTTGGAAAATGCTTTGTTGCATTCGTCCAGTAACATATTCTCAATGGATGTAAGCTGAGTAGTTGTTAAAGCGTTTTCATTGAAAAGATCTTCCTACTTATCATTTTAGAACATCTAAAGAAATAAGAATAGATTAAAATAATACAGAACTACGATTTATGTCTGAATTTTCATAAGAAATAAATTTTAGCTAATCTATATTTTCATATTAATCATCTTAGAAATGAAATTTTTCTAAAAAAAAAAAACACCACCACACAAGAATCAAATACTGAATAAAATCCGTCGAGAAAATATGTGCATCTATGTCTATTAACAACGAAGTTAAAATACAGTTAACAATTCAAAGTGTTTATCGATCGAAGGTGAATCATCAGCAAAAAACATTTTATTTATTATTTTATCGTCATAATTAGATGAACTTGTTGAATGACAAAGTAATAATTCGGAAAATTTTTTATAATGTTGAGTATGAAACTTTTTGTATGGATTATTTGAGTCGATTTGAAATGGTGTAACATAGATTTCAGTTCTTATTTGATAATCTACAAGAGTTGCTATCAGATTCTCGTCGGTTGGCCAAATCATTATTTGGTTTCCATTATTATGTCCACCATCCAACCAAATAAATCTGCTAAGGCGTGGCACAAAATTTAAAAGACTATCGTCCGTTTTCATTAATCGTAATGCTGTCAATTCGTGCAGAAGTTGATTGAGCACAATGCATCCTTTGCTAAAACCAACTAAAATTATATCAAAGGCCGAATGCCTAAAAATTTTCTTCAAAGAGATGACAAAAGGCAATTCTATATATAATTTAATAACTAACGTTGCATTTTTTGTGATCTGTTCATTGAGCATACTTAAATGATGAAGGCCAATTAAATTTTTTGTATCGTACGAAATCGGATCGCCATATTCAGTTGTTTTAGGTACAAAATTTGAAAATCTTTTTACGAAATAAATAGAATATTCTAATCTTAGTGGATCTATCAAACCTTGAAAAAGTACCATCTTTCATTTCATTAGGTCGTACAACAGCAATCGAAGCATCTGAAAATCGGCGGCGAAGAATTTCGCCAGTTGCTATCAAATTCCAACGTTGATACCGACGATTTTCTTTCGACGCATTCATTCGGTCTGGTAAGTCCTAAATATAAAATTAAAATTCTCAAGCCGACAGGTTAACTCATGCTATTTTTTATAGAAACAGATCCATAGAATTTCTTAGGAAATATGTCTGATGATTCTATTGAAAATAAACGCTTTTTCCTGTTTACGGAACTTCGGCTGAAACATAATAGGATATTGGTTAAAATCATGACAGATTCAGCTATTTAAAAAAGCTTATCAGATGAATGAAATGATCGAGTGGTATAAAATTGGCAGAAAGAGAAAACGTCGAAAATGCGATAGATAGAGTCTAAACCCAGCTTTTCAACAATCCGATATGGACAATCTGTAGGGAATATCCATCGCTTGTGCTTTTAATTTGGATAGTGTAAGTTCACACTCGATTTATAGCACTTTCGACATTTTGCTTTTGTTTCTGCCAATCCATGCTTACCAAATGATCAGATGGTATAATTATTATGGAATTATGCTTTTCACGGAGACAAGTGAATTACAACATGATTACGTTGTCTTGAGATAGGAAAAGTATTATTCTTAATTTGAAAAGATAAATACTCGTTAGTTTTATTATCCTAAATGAAACGACAAAATGAACAGAATTTTACCGACTACTAGACAAGAAACGTGATCAGAATATATAAGAACCGTACAAAATGTTTGCTTACGATTTTCCCGTTTATATATTCAATACAGGTAGAATTATGAATTGAAAAAAGATATATACGCGTCTATCATGCACAAATAATACTCAAATTTTGATAAATGTCAACTAATTATGATTTGCAATCTATTTATATTATATTGTTATGCGGTGGTATAATCAACTATGCTTAAACACATTCTAGAATTAGATGTTAGTAATGTTGATAGTTTTCAGATAAGTACTGAACGATTACTATGTAATTAATTTATTTTGACCTCAAGTATAAAATATCGTGTACGGTATGATCTTTTATGGCATATATCTCACTAAAAGAGCTTGCATGATAAATTGGCATTAATTTGTTTTTTGACACTTTTGCATAGCTATAGCAACTTCCTTGGAACTGACAGTTTCTATTGATGGTTGATATTTATACATGGATAATTTAGTGAAAGCTTCAACTAAAACTGGATTGCACCAGCGAAGAAAATTACTTAATAACTAAAATTGTCAACTATAATCTCATCATTTTCATAAAGAATAACATGAATATGCTCGCCACGTTATTAATGGATTTGCGCGGTACTGATCAGTTTTGGCTTGACTTAAGACTGATTATTTTTCGAGGGATTGTTTAACCGCAGACTTAGTTTTTTATTTTGTGTGACAGAATATTGAATAATTAATGTGCAACCGGCGGCAGACATGAATGATGATCAAGACACTGATGATGAGCCAAATGTGAAAAACATCCGAGCTACTTCCGCTAACTTTCTAAATTTAAGTGAAAATCCTTTATCTAGTGTGTCTTATATCGTCGAATTTATCCAAGATAAATTGCTTCGTTATTGCCTGTCATGAAGCAATTGCGAGAGGAATCTCTAACCTAATAAAAACTGCAAAGATCAAATGAAAGTCACTAAAGATATTGAAGCGAGAAAATTAATTTTGAACCCATCTCGTTTATGTCATGTACAGAGCTCATACGTAAATAGTGAGATATGGATAGATGATAACATCCTCTATTAGATCTATTTTGTATCAAGATTTTATTAAAATTTGAACGAATGAATCAGTAAAACCTATTCAGTTCGAGAACATCTTCTACTGAATACGTGGTTCATTGCTCATAATTGACATTACCTGAATATCTCCACCAAAATAATAAACAATACTCTTTGATGATGATTGAATCGAATTTGAAAAAAGTAAAATGTCACTTTTTCGATTTTCATAGCCCACTACTTTCTCCAATAGCTGATAATTGTTTTGATTTGATGCTTCTGCCATTGCAGTACTATATGGTAAACCAAAAAACATGAGAAATTTAAAAAATGAACGATGATATTGATGAATTGGCATCTTTAAAATAAAATAACAACCGAGAGAGAGAGAGATATCGTAAAACATTGTTTACTAACCCTTTCGAATCTAATAAAAGTCCAAAGATATGAAATTAATATGTGGAAAAAATTTGATGATCACATTAATTAATCTGTAAGATATAAAATGACGTTAATAATCAAGTATGTTATTCTAAACAACAGTATAGTAATAAATGTAAAATTAACTTTCTTATTTGATAGACAAACACTGCTAAAAATAAGATAAATCAAAACCTCATGGCATGTTATCAATCAAGTTAGAGATCACAATGTTATTTTGTTAATGCTGCCATGAATTTTCCACTAAAAGCAACAACCTATCTTAGCTATTGCAACATTCGAAATTTGTAATCATTTTTACAAACATCTTTTTGTTGTTGTCAAATCACTCGTAATTTGTTTTTAGTTTAAAATGCTTTTCTGTGTAAAAACCATATTCCCATCATTAGAATTCCAAGGTATGTTTTAGCATATTTTTTTTCAAGTCTTAACTACCGGATTGAATACTCTTTTTCATTGTTCAAACGGGGTATACGCGTGGACAAAGCTTCTATCAAATCAAATTAAACGAAAGATATTCAACTCAATCTCTATCATTCAATGAAGATGCACTAAGAAATATCTACAACATAAACTATAAATATTCCGTCGTTTTCTTGATGTATTAACTCTAATACAAACTTTACACAAACACACACGTATATATATATAGATATGTACATACAAAAAAAAACTTATTCGGATACAATATATTTTCTCTTGTGCTTTATCTCTGAGTAGAACAAAACGAAAAACACGAACAACCAAAATAAGTTTTCTACACGCATAAACGAACAAAACAAACACGATGAGAAATATATCTAATAAGTACAAGAATATATTTAGTTGAATATGAGCAAGTAAGCAAAAAAAAATAATTATCCATTGAAACCGAATACGTCGAAGTCAGGTTTTTCAACATCATTAGATTTGAATGAAGCTGAAAAATCAAATAGAAGAAAAATAATTTTTCTGCTAAAAAATTTAACGCATACCTCGAATAATATTACATTTTCTTTTATTTGGTACATCATCTTGATTATCATCATCATCATCATCATGCTCAACTTCATCAAATTTTCTTACAACTCCAACTTGTTTTCTACTAGCTGACGATATTGATTTAATTGTTAGTATTGGTTCATTATCGTCATCACCTTCAACAATATCTTCAACATTCGGTGCTAAATCCAGTTCTTCTTCATTCATTGCTTGTTCATCATCAGTTATACCATCTTCAACTTTTAATTGATTTGAACGAAAGTCATTTTTACTATTTATATTAACTTTTTCTTTTTCTTCAAGTTCATCATCGGCATAATCACGTATATCATCTTCATCGTCCATTTCATTTGTTTGATAATCTCTACCATCGTATGAATCTTGTTTTGGTTCATGTACGGCATATGTATGTCGATCAAGTAAGCGTGCTGATGTAAATTGTCGATGGCATATCGGACAACGAAAATCATCTTCTTGTTGTTCATCATCTTCGGCATCCGATGATGCACCAATATAGCGATGCTGTAACGATGCAGCACGCCGTTGTGGACGACGATTCATAGTTGTTGGTGAATTCATTGTTGCTGCTGTTGTTGGTGTTAACGCATTTCGATGTGTGCGCGTAACATGTGCACGTAAATCAGCACGAGCTGCAAACATTAAACCACATTCGCTACATTGAAATGGCCGTGTGCCGCGATGTTTATTCATATGATCCTCCAATTGTTGACTTGTATTAGCGGAAAATTCGCAATTCGTACACGAATGAATTGTTTGACCTTTATGAGTTTTGCCATGCATACGTAATGAATATCTAATGGATAAGTTTTGGTTTAAATATGAAAAAGATCAAATGAACATACTTATCAGGAAAATCTTCATCACATTTATTGCACGATAGTGGTTCAGATTGACGAGCATGCTGTTTACCAATATGATAACGAAGATCAGATTTCCGAGCCATAACTGATGGACAATATGAACAAGGAAATGATGGTTTTTCGGCTTGATGAGTTAACATATGAGCTTTTAAACTAAAATTAATTGAGAAATGCTACTAGATGATATTTACAAATAAGACATAAATAACTACAAAAAATTCCTATCAGTAGCAACACAGGTCAAAATGTTAGTATGATGGATCTCTGGTAACTAGGTTATTCCAGATATTTTCTGAGTGAATGAAAAATGTGTGTCATGCAGTGAAATGGAAATTATTTGTTGTACAATAGACAACAATTTTAGTAGAATAAATAAGTGTAATTCATTGAAAATAGGTTGGACGAATCGTATTATGTTCGAAATAAATTTCTCTACAAAATGCTTTTGGTTGGTTTACAAAACGAAACGATTTCTTTTTAGCAAGATCTATCCATGGAATTTTGAAAAGCATAATTTCTTTCCTTCTTTCTAGTTAGAAAATGAATTAAAATAAATACTGTGTTTGACAGCAAGCCGTGTCCTGCTATTGTAAATTCAAGAGCAAGTGACTTTTCATTAGCAAAAAAGTGCAGTATGAAGAGAATACTCTCAGCCGTATGTATTTCTTCCTAGTTGCTATCAAATTGATATATACGAGATCGATCTTGCGGAAAATTGCATCGAAAGTGCAATGCATACATATTGGAGTCTATCGCTTCTCATTTGGTTACATACGTTTTTAATCTTTGTTCACTTAAAGAGGCAGCATTTTCAGTAACTTATTTCGAAAGAACTTTTGCAAGTAATTAAAAGTCGAATGAATAATGCACATATCCAGTTTTACAAGAAATGACCCATAAGCTACGACTTACACTATTTCAAATGAAAATAAATATTCATTTAAATTAAATAAAAACTTTTTATGATTGAATTTTTAAGATTATTATTAGTAAAAGAAAAAAAGTTTATATCAAACCAACAGATGCTCTTACCTATTGCTTTGAGTGAAGCGAAAATTGCAAATTGTACATTGATAAGGACGTTCGCCTAGAATATGAAGAAAAATCTCGAATAATCATGAGAATAGCGTCCCACTTCTCATACCGGTATGAACACGTAAATGTCGTTTCAGTTTAAAAGTATCCGGACTACAATACGAGCAATGTGGACATGCATAGGGCTTTTCCTATGTATGAATATATGAATGAAATTTTAATTTAACGAACAAAAAACACGATACATACTCCTGTATGTGTACGTATATGTCGCCTTAATTTACTTAATTCAACTGTAGCATAACCGCATTCTTCACATCGATGTGGTTTTTCAAGGGTATGCCTATGAAAGAAGAAAGCAAACAAACTAGGATCAAACAACACTAAGAATTATATTCACTTGTATCGAACATGTCGAATAAGTTCACCACTAGTTGTAAATGAAAATGAACAAAATTTGCACTAAATCAAAAAGGATTCATTCATTTTTATAGAAAAAAAAGCAAAGATCGATTTTATTTTTACTTGAAATGGCTTAACACCTAGATGCGTATTAACATGATTTGTTAATTGAATAGTTGTTTTAAATGATCGATCGCAATAAGCACCTGTGATAATTACGGGAAAAAACATCAATTTATTTACTCATGTTTTTATTTAAAAATGAAATTTTTACATTTATGCGGTCGTTCAGTTGAATGAGATTTTAAATGTCTTTGAAGAAGGTATTTTTTTGTTGTTGTATAATTACTAAAATAAAATCTTTATATATATATATATATCATCTTATTCGTTTCTGTATTCTTACCAATATGAACACATTAATTTTTCCATTGATTTTCCTGAATCACTAACAACACTATTGCGTTGTGGTGTAGCTGTTTTTGTCCACTTTCTTGCTGTACTACTCATTTCTCTATATAAAGAAAAAAGAATATGCTATCTAAATTTTCTGTTATTTCAGCCTTGCTCGTACCCAAAATCATAAACTGAGTCTATCGTGCGATTCACAGGTTTGGTTTGAAATTTTTTCGTCGCATCTTCATCTTCAACGCTTTCTTCATCATCATCATCTTCTTCTTCTACATCACTTTCTTCATTTCTTGCATCCCAATCTTCATCGTCATTTGTTCGAGTACGACGTGCACGACCACGAGCTTTTACCTTTTTAGGTTCATCTTTTATTCTCATTGCACTTGAATTCTCAAATTCTCCCTCATCATCATCAGCGGAATCAACAAATTTCACAGCTTTAGTTGATCGGGTTGACGTACGAGTTGACATATTAGATCTGCACAATTCAAGGGCAAAATAGAAAATAATCAAAAAGAGAAAGCTCTTTGTTCTTTTAGGATACTGGCAAGCACAAAATAGCAAATAGAAATATATTCATGATAGATGTCGTTAGTTTATTTTTAAAACTTTTCTTAACCCATCGTTGGATTAATAGAAATACCCATAGAAACAAGTATTTCTAAAATATCCTTGTTATTTAAAACTTCTTCATAGGTAAAGCAATGATTGACAACAGTAATATAACCAGCACAGCAGACAAGGTTTGCTAGTGGACATATACGTTGCTCATAAGTAGTGTATGTTTCAATGCCGTATCCTAGTTCTGTCCAATAATCGTCACACCAACGTGTACAACTTGACCAGCCAAAAACACCACAGCTGCTGTAACCACACTTTCTACGTGCATGTCGTTGAATGGTAAAAGTTGTTTGACGAGTTCTTGCTGTAGCGTCCACACCTGAGTAGAATTCAAAAGTATTATATTAAAAAAATTAAAATACAGTTAAATTTCTCACCAG
The DNA here is from genome assembly GCA_905331475.1 of Rotaria socialis. Taxonomy (NCBI): domain Eukaryota; kingdom Metazoa; phylum Rotifera; class Eurotatoria; order Philodinida; family Philodinidae; genus Rotaria; species Rotaria socialis. The sequence continues at coordinate 39,509 of CAJNYU010000261.1, forward strand.
GATCAATATTGCAACACCAATGCGTACTGTCTAGTCGGCCTTCATTGTTATTAGCAGAAAGAGAGTGATAAAGTTTTTCTTTTGCTGCTTCACTCAAATGATTGATTGTTTGTTGAAGAGCATAGATCTCGCCATCCGTCACACAATATATATTGCTCAGTGATATTAGTAGAATTGCTATTGTGAAAATGACTTTTACAGACGACATGATTTTCCTGTTTTAATTCAATTCAAGATTATTTTCTTATACCATGGGTTTCTTTTGTTGATAATGCATTTTATTATATGGTGATCCAGATGTATTTTTCTCTCATCGATTCAGTAAACGAGAGACTTACATTATTTTGATGATATTGTTCGATCAATACAAAAAAATAAATTTGTTTATCACATGCAAACTGTTTAATATCATAGTTCTATTCGTATTATTGCCAATTTATTCTATTAACTAGAAACAACAATGATAAGAATAATTTGAAATACGTAAGACACAACATGAACGAATGCTATTGAGTCCTTTTTGCTAGGAAAACTACAAAATTGATACCAAAAAAATAAATAAACGAATGATTTCATTTATATCAATTGCATCAAGTTTCTTGTGAAATATATGCGCGAATGAACTTCCATTGGACGTTTCATAGAAGTTCCGAATATAGTTTTCGACCGATACAATATAGTCGATGTTCTTTGCTAAACTTTTCCTGTTAACAAAAACAATTTTCAAAGCTCGTTATACATTTTTTTAAAATTTATATGCATACGAGTGCAATTTATTTATTTCTATTATTATTATAGGACTGTCACGCTAGCACGATTTTTGTTCACACATGAGAAACAAGAGATTTCTGTTTAGTTCGAATTGTCTGATTCTTCTTGACATATTTCAGTTAGATGTTTTTTTTTATCTATAGTATGAGCAGCTTTCTTTTTTCTACATAATATTGATCAAAAACTATTGACCAACCAGTCAACATGGAACAAGAGGAAAAGTTCTTGAAGAATTTCTCGCTTCCATCATAAAATAAAAAACTGTTAACAGATTGAACCAGAATTTTCTACTGGATCATAGTCTGTAGTACGAATTTGAATTGATTCTAACATTATATAATTGTGTTCATTCCAACAATATATTATAAGATCAGATATTATTCGATCATGAATAACAATCCTGTACGAACATCGTTCGGAAATATGCAAAACAAATGTAAGCTTCATCCATTAATTTCCTCAGAAAAGTAAAATCCATCGAGTTTCATGACTTTGAACTCCATGAAAAAATGTCAAGCTCTAACTTCGAATGCGCTACAGTTCATTCTTTTCAAAATACTCGATAATTTTTTGTGAAATATCGCACTAAACAAGAAGATGGTTTTTTTTATCTTCAAACTTTCAAGCCTCAGTTTTCACGTCTGATAAAAATAGGACGTATGTGACTATCACACAGCGTTTTAAATGATGAATTGGTAAATCACTCGAATGAATTAAATCGCTGTATCAAATGAAACTACTTATCATTGATTTTAAATTAAAAATAACTCAGTACAACTAATCGTCAAATACTTTTCACTGTTATCAGGCATCACAAACTCTTAAAATACTATTAGGATAAACTTTCCTTTTAAAAGACTCTTTCTTGAAAAGTTTGATAGATATTACGATGTGTTCTAAGTATTCTTCTAACAACGTACAGTAAATCACAAATCATGTACTAAAAATTCGTTTCTAATAAACGCTTCTCTATCATACTCTCATCGATCAGGATTTGCCGATGTTTCTCGATGATTTTTTATTGATATTTTGCTATACTCTAAAAAATTTCTTTGACAAAGCAAATAAACTGCTAGATTATTGCATAGTTTCATTTCATACGTTGTAATCGGTCGTGTTTAAGAAAATCACTCGAGAATTTTTTGTGCTTTTCTTAAAGTGAGTTTTCTGACTTTTTCCTTTATCACAGATCGCTTGGTAATTTTGAATATTAACAAGTTCAACTTGGCTAAAAGCCATAGTAACCATTGACTTTAAAGATTGATTGAATCAGAGTTTTCGATATTTTCAATGTTTATTGAAAACTCCCAGGATTCGAACGTTGTTCTGTTCGTGTTCCTTTTTCTCACCGATACTCACATCCTGTTACAGATTTATTGTGATTTTCTTAGAGTATCTTTCTAAAACCGATTTAGTTAAAAAAGAAAGACGCGAATTCATTTCATCGCTGTTTGATTTTCGTTTGTCTTTCGTCAAATTCTCATCTATTATATAGTTGAAATAGGTCTATTCATTTTTAGAATTTAGTTTATCAATTGAAACGATAGCTACTCATTTTATAAGATACGAGCGTTGTATAATTGTAATTTTATGGCAGACCAATGATCATACACGTGATAAAACACCAAATACTTTCAGATTTATTATTAAAATTTAATTTTACATTGCATTTGTATTCCTTCATTTATTCAAATGTTTATTTTCATAATTGTATATTATATTTCCTTGAGAACAACACAACAAGTCTTCGAACTATACCATGACCCTTTCTTTTTAGCGATTTATTTAGACTTTTCTAATTGACGACTATGCAATGCTTAAATAAAAACGAATATTATTTTTATTTTGTTATTACTTTCATTGAAAATAATCATATTTGAAGATATATTCTATCGACCAGTGCAAAAAGCATGTAATAGGGCAGGTGAGAAAAAGCTGTGCGAAAATTGCTTTTTTCCTTTCTAAAGTATCTCTAAATAATAATCTTTTTTGATTCGCAAAAAAATAACGCGCACGGCAGATGTTCAACTTTCGCATATATCATAATAGAAGAATCGTTTAGATTATTATCAAATATTTCGTCCATGAAACGAGAAAAGCTATGAATCAGCACACACATTGCAGTTAACAGCGTTAATCTTTAGCTAATAAATTTAAAATAGATTATCACACAATCATCATACTAGTGTAATATTTAATCTCTCGATTAAAAATAGCTTAGTCGCATATTATATTATACGTAATATCGATCACTAATCTACTAGTCGATTAGATCATGTAGAAGAGTTTATTATTGAATTCAGAAGTTGACTTGGATTATGATATGGTATACAAATATATCAATATCGTACTGTATTTATTTATCGAAAACGAAAAAAATCAATCACATCAAGAGAATATTTAGCTGTTTTTCGATGTATAGATGAATCCGTTGCCCTAGTTGAAACAAAAAATATTATAAGATACTGAATAAAAACAAATGAAATCAACTTACTGCAGATGGACATTTAACTGTATCCTGCAAATTCCACAAAGTTGTCTTTTGGCCAACCTTTTCCATCTACATTTAAATTAAGAAAATTTAATAAATAATTCTCCGAAAAGACATCAAACAGACCATGTTATTCCAAAGTTCAATAGCTGCAGCTTCGTGACCTTTTGTACTGAAATGGAAACAATCGGGTGCGAAATAATCGAAATCAGGTCCACCATTATTTGGCTATAATATAAATCTCCACGATAGGAAGACATTTTAATAAAGAAAATTCTTCTTACTTTATTAGGAACTTTCATATGTTCCATAAATGGTTGACGAACAACAGTAAAATCATCTTTTACGTCGTAAATACCCGAATCGAGCAATTCATTTGTTGCTTTTTGATATGCAAGGTTAGCAACACGAACTTGTTCACGTGTATCAGGCTTTATAGCGCAATCACATAAAAATCTATTACAAATTAATGATTAGAAAAAAAGAAACTAAATTTTTCAGTCATTCAAAACCCTACCCTTGCATATTGGTGCAAACAAGACCTTCATGTAAATCTTCAAGTTCAGCAACATTGAGTACAGTAACAAAATTAACAATCGTACGTGGCATTCTGTCACGCAATATATTAAGTGTTGTTTGAACATTATTTTTATAAGCTGATGCACTATAACGATCCTAAATTTAGACAAAAAAAAAGAACACTTCAATTCATCAATGAACTCCTAGCAACCAAAACTTCATACATTATCTTCACAATAAGCACAAAGATCATTACCACCGATGAAAAATGTTACTAATTTCCACTCTGAATTGAATGTATTGACGCCTAGAGTTTGGATCATTCGATCAACTAATAAATTAGCTTGACCTGGCATATCACTAAAATAGAGAAAAATGAATGTGATCATGAATTGATCCATGATTTTCATACGCTGAAACAGCGCCGGGTTTAGCGACATTAAAAACAGCGCCTGATGAGTTTTGATTACCATTACCACTTGAATGACCATAAAGAGTGGGATTGAATTTGCGCATTATATCTACAATACACATTAAAACATTTTTTGAAATACAAAAAATAAAAACTTTTATTATACTTGGTAAGGTAACAACTGAATTAAGATCACGTTCACCACCAATACTAAAATATTCAAAAATACAATGGAAAAATGATTATACTAAATTATTTGACAACCACCATGATTAACTGGTTATTATAATTCGATGTGTATTTACAGGGTACTGTAGTTTAACCTCAGTATCAAGAGTTATGATATGATCATTGACTAATGACTGTTTCTCTTTTGAATCATCTTTGAGTGAATGAACTCGGCATTAGATCATTCTAATCTTCAAGACGACAGCTACTATTCACACGAGAAAAGGTATTAGGAGGATAAATCTAACTGTTGAAAGTATGCCCTATTGTAAAGTTTTTTTTATCTATTATTTCTTTTACCTCCATGAAACACCACGATATTCTGTGAGTAAACCAATAATTGTCCAAGCTTTGGCACCGTTAGCTGCCTAAAATATTCAAATATTGGCATAATTCCGTTTTTTCTTTTCATTAAACATACAGTTAAACTATCACCTATAGCACCGATATATTTAATATCAGCTGGTCGTAAAGCATGAACTAAAAAAAGCGTCAAATTAGTTAAATCGAGTATAATTAATTATATTCAAATATACCTGAAGTAGGAACTGTTGGTGATGGAGTTAATGCAGTACATTGAAAATCTACACGAGCATCCGTGAAAGCCAAAGGACCCTTTATTGTAAATTTTCAAAATAGACTCGACAAATTTTCCTTGATAAAATTTCTTACTAAAAGTTTTGCTCGTTCCCATGGTGTATGTTCTCGGTTGGAAGCAACAATCGCAATACCTATTAACAGGAGAATCAAAACTCAACATATTTCTATTACTCAATCTCTTACTGCATGTTAAAATAAGAGTGTAATAAGACAACAACATGTTTCGTCTTATTGTGGGAATACAATGAAAAAGGAGAGGTTAGGTGTGCTTCAATAATTTTTCGCTTTTATAGATTCTCGAATGTATCTTTCATAGCACCTGTTTAATATTTCCATACATGTTAATCAGCAATGTAGGCGTATTGTCATGAAAGCATTTATTTGTTTGCTCTATCTCGATTTTATTTTTTTTTAATCTACATATACACAATAAGAAAAAAAAAAGCTGACATATTTATTAATCAAAGCAATCATCAAGACCAGCAGCCATGGATTGCATATGTTGTTTATAGATACACATATATTTGGCGATGAATGCTTCAAGGTGAAAGATTTCTTTGGAGCCTTGTCGAAGTCGATGTTCATATTCCGCTGCCGTTTGAGTTATTTGAGACTTTAATAAATCATCACAATTAGCTAATAGTTCATCAAGTAAACCCTATACGAAAAAACAAATGAAGCAAATAACAGTAAATCAATACGATTCAAAAAAATGAATTTTACTTTGAATATAACTTCTGCTGGAATACAGTGTGCAATAAGTTCATAAAGACGTTCACGTGCTTCTAAAATTCTATAATAAAAGAATTTTGAAGCAAATTATAATAAAAAATATAATAATTATTATTGTATGTACCGTTGAGGTGTTTGTTGTTCACCAATCATTCTAGCTGTATCGCGCAAATATATTTCCCAATCAGGTTCAACTATCTGTTGATCTTTAGTTAATGGAACTCTACAAAAGTAAAAGTTAACCATTTTTGAAGTCAATGCATTCAAATCTTACTTTTGTGTTGCACACGATTGAAGCATAAGTAATGCTCGACGAAGATTGCGTTGACTTTTTTCTCCAATGCGATTTGCTAAATCAACTGGTAATTGAATACCTTCGATAGTCGCAACTTTTTTTAAAATTCCACTAATCTATATCATATTGGTCAAATTAAAATAGCATAGACATGGCATACAAAACATACTTCATCTACAGTTGGTGCAGCTACTCGAATAGCTAAACATCGACTTCGTATAGCAGGTATAACACGCGACGTCGAATTACAACAAAGAACAAGACGACATGAACCAACATATTTTTCCATTGTTCGACGAAGACCATGCTGAGCATCACGTGTTAATTTATCTACTTCAACAATAACAATAACTAGAAACAGAAAAATTACGATTATACATTTTAAAATATAATCAATAGTAAAATTTTCAACCTTTAAATGCACGTTGTTCAGTACTATTAATTTGTCTGGTTTGTGCAATTGTTTTTATTAGTTCTTGAATTACAACACGATCATAAATTCCAACATCACTTTAAAAAACAATTATGAATACGTATACGTAGAGTGGTCTTCAAAATTGATCGTAATACATGTTAAACATGAGCTTAATAAGATATTTTTCATCGATTGAACGACTATTTGCGTCAAAATATAAATACGCCATGATATTTTACCTGATTATCTCTCGGTGGTATTTATTCACTCTATCAGGTTAGAAAGGAGACATACTACAATTATAGATGTTATCACTTTAATCGAAAAGTTAAAATTTTTGTTACAATATTTTGGCAAAGAACGTGCTAACAGTGATTTACGTATATGTGGAATCATAAGTTATGGGTTTGCCATAGGAGTGTGTGTGTGTGAGTGCTAGTCATCTGTTCTAACTCACTTAGACATAGATAAAAGTAATTTCTCTTTACAATAAGAATTTTCTGTTGCATATTAATAATCAATGATAACGATATTCGGAATAGACAAGGATCATTGACATTGCGGCAAAACTAATGTTGTTGAATATAAGACACTGAAAATTCTCATTATCTGCATATCGCTAGTTTTTTCATATTTTATAATTTCAAATGTAAATTAATTCATATGTTGCATTTTAACAGTGAGATGCATATTTTAATAGTGCTCAAGTAAGTTTTGAGCGATTAACTTAATCTATTTATAAAAGAACAATTCTGATTTCAATGTTCTTGTTATATCAAACTTTAGTGAAGTAAAATATCTACATAGTATGAAGAGTTACTATTGTCAATGAATAAACTAGGAAAATGAAGCTATACTTTGGTGAAAATCGAAATTAACTAGATTTATTGTCTTTTTAAATATACCTGGGATTGACTTGAATATGAAAATTACTACCAATTGTTGTTATTTCAATTTTCTTTTTTGATGGTGTTTCATATTCATGATTTTCAATACGTAACGATTGAATACCATCACCATATAATGCATGAAGTAAACATGTTATACGAGTTTTTTTACCAGATCCACTTGGGCCAAATATTAAAAAATGTGGAAAATCACCGCTGGCTACAATTGTTTGTAATAATTCTGCTTGTTGCAATTGATAATCAAGTTCGTCAAATGTTTTTGGACGATATTTATCACACCAAAGACTCATCTGAAAAATAAATATTTCAAATTTCTTCCCTAGAACGAATCTAAATGAAATTTTTTTATTAGATTTCTATTGCAAGAAAAAGATTGACAAGAGGGCTGAAATTTGTTCTATGTGTCTAGTATATCTAAATCTTATTCTCTATTCAAACATCATGTTGAATAGAAATTCGTTTGGTTAATATATGGTGATGTGTGAACTATTCTAATTGGAAATATTCGATATTGATCATGGTTGCAATTCGAACATCATGGTCAAAATTTCAAGTATTTAGAAGGCCTAAGAATGTGTTCGTCTCTAGTATTGGATCATTGTCCTTATATTGATATGATAGCATTTGGAAACTACCATTAGCTGATGTTTTCTTCTGTTTGTTATAATGTGTATTTTTTTTTCTTAATGAAAAATAAAATAGAATGTTGCTAGATCCTAATATGTCAGTTTATTGTTTAATAAACAGAAAAACAAATAACAAAACCAACTAAATAGAAATACAATGATACTTTTAAAGATCAATCGATGTATCTATTAATACATAATACCAATCAGAAAGATACATTTAAAAAATTATGTAAAGAGGATGATGTAAAAATATTTGAAACGATAGATGCCGTTCCATAGTGCTGTGTTTTATATTAAGGGCAAACTAGGTTCGATATATAGATAGAGAGTGTATAACAGAAACGTGTTTGTTTATCTAATAAACTTAAAGGAATCACACTTGCATATCAAAACGTATGCGTGTATATATATAATATCAGAGAACCAGAAGAACGAAAGAAAGGGAAAGAAGAATAAAGATGAACAGTTACATGTGTATATAGATGTCATATCATAACATATAGCAAATATAATCCTGTTTATCAATCTAAATAGCGATTAAAAATAACTTCGAATTTTTCTTGTTCCCCAGACGTTTTCGCTGGTTCTCCGTTTTTCTTAATGAATGCATGTAATTCTTCAAATGTTGCCACTCCAGCTTCAATTTTTTTACCAATATCTGTCTCATTATATGACGCATATCTTTGTTGAACTAAAATGCCATACTTTTTATCGTCAAATAAACGAGCCATTTTACGTAAAGCCAAAGCAAAACAATCCATGGCACCAATATGTGCTATAAACATATCTTGAAGATTTGTCGATTCACGACGAACTTTACAATCAAAACTAAACAGGAAAAAGACGAGTTGACCGCTCAATCCTTATGTGACTAAAATGAGGAACTAGGGAGAATTACTTTTTCGAAGCTTATTTAGTTTATATATGAACTGACAGTTTTTTTTAACTTATCTATTGATACCATAAATTAATTTTTAGCTGCATGGAAAAAAGTCATCGATTTGAAGGGCTACTCGGTACCAGAAGCTAGATAGTGATCAGTTGTCTTATTTGCTTCACTTCATCGGAGATGAAAGACGCGCTGTCGTAAGCGACCGTTTTAGTTAATAGTTTCGCTTTTTTGTATGCACCGTACAACAACCGTGACTGATTGGATACTCTCAACTTTTCAGCCGTGTACAATCGTTTCTGAAAAACAATTTTCAAAACTACTATTTATGGGATAATATCTATTACACTATTTCCTGATTTCTTCAAAAGTAGAAAAAAATCAATAGTTTACTTTAAACCACCAGGAGCAAGTCCACCTTGAGCTATAACTGTTTTCATAACGAAAGCACAATCCCGTAGATTCATCGGAAATTGATCTGTATCCCAACCAAGTGACGAATCACCAGTATTTGAATCGATTGAACCAAGCATACCATAACGAGAACACATTTCAACATCATGTTCATATGCATGACCAGCCATAGTTGTATGATTAGGTTCAATATTAAGCTAATAAAGATGATACTTATCAATAGAAAAGATAAAACTACCAATCAATTCATTCATACTTTGAAATCTTTATTTAAACCATAATAATTGAGAAAACCCATTACAGTTTGAGCATCATAATCGTCTAATAAGATCAAAAAAAAATTCAATCAATAAAAGAGAAAAAAGCACCTACATTGATGTTTAGTTGGTTCTTTTGGTTTTGGTTCAATCAGTAATTGTCCTTTGAAACCAATTTTCTTTTTATGTTCAACAGCCATTCGTAAAAATGCTGCCAAATGATCTAATTCTTTTCTAACATCAGTATTGAGTAATGACATGTAACCTTCACGTCCACTAGATAAATAAATTTTAAAATAAAACTTTGCTTTAGATTTATTTCAATTTTCATTGTAAATAAAATCTACCCCCAAAATACATAATTTTCACCACCTAATTCATGTGTCACTTCCATTGCTCTGAAACAACAAAATTTAAATGCATTAAAATATTCAAATTTTCATTCGTACTTTTTAACTTGAGCAGCAGCATAAGCAAAAACATGTGCATCAGGATTTGTTGCTGCACCATTCATATATCTTGGATTAGCAAATAAATTTGCTGTACCCCATAAACATTTAATTCCTGTTTGTTTTTGTAATTCTTTTGCTAATTGAATAACTTCATCTAAATTTTTTTCTGTTTGTTCAATTGTTTCACCTTCTGGTGCTATATCACGATCATGAAATGTAAAATATTTTACACCGAGTTTCGTAAAAAACTCAAATGCTGCTCGAAGACGATCTTTTGCGATTAGCATCTCATTTCCTGATTGATCCCATGGGCGATCGAATGTTGATGCGCCAAACATATCAGCACCAATGCCACGAAATGTATGCCAATAACATACAGCAAAACGAAGCCATTCGTGCATTGGCTTACCCAAAATAATCTCATCTTGATTATATTGTTTAAATACGAGTAAATCATCGACTGATGCTTGTGGATTATATTTTATCGGTTTAATACCGACAAAGAATTCATTCGAAGTAGCAGACATATGTTTTTTCTTCGTCTTTTTCTTCTTCTAAGATAAAAAAACACGATTAAGTTACTTTTATATTGGTATACGTATTATTCTTACAATGTAAAGCAAAATGACCGAGCACACTAAACAGTTAAATCACCAATGATAGTGGGGGATATGCCTCTATCACGCACGGGAAAAGCATAATTGGAAATTGTGATAAATTGAAAGATGTCGATTTCATGTGTACACGATTTTTAATAAGATTGTTAGCGTCAATAGATGACACTCACTGACGCTAAGCGTTTCTTCGTGTTATCGGTTGCTATGATCTCTATTTTGATTTGTTACGTAATATTTCTACTATAACTAATCCTCATGACATAGGTACTCAAGTACAGGTACAACTGTACTGCGCAATTTACATAGAGACTAAAAGCTCTGCTAGTTGACACAGAAGATACACTTGTACTCGCATGTATTTGGTTGTACTATCCCCTCTTCCCTCCAAAAACCTAGAATTCTAGGTTTTTTGGGGGAAAAGGGGTTAGTACAACCGAATACAAGCGGGTACGTGCTAGTACATGCGAATACATAAATTCTAGAATTTTAGATTTTTTTCGCGGGGGGGGAGTTGTATATACGAGTACAAGCTGTACCCGTACTTGTGCACCCCTCCCTCGCGATTGATTTTTCTTCGCTATTACGCAGTTGTTGGTTTTTCTTTTCCCCAGTTATTATCTGCGTTATCATTATCATCTTCTATATTATTATATTCTTCACTGATGATTATTGTTATACTTCTTCATTAGAAAAATAAAATATATTGAAATATATTATTCTATTAAATATATAACCATGTTACAATAACAAAGTACGGCAGCCAGTTAATGTAAGCTCTCTAATTGTTTAGCAGACTAAATATTAGCTCTACTATTACACATTCTCCAAATGAGAGTCTTACAAAGATATCATTACATAATAGATTTTCATAATTATAAGATCCTTTGAAGGAACTCCTATGAGAAAATAGTCTGATCCTGTTATATTAGAACTAAAAATTTTCGAAACAGCAATAGTAACATCAACTATGTTGAAAATATTTGAAACTAAAAGGAATCATTAAAAATACAGAATTAATTATTTCATCAAGAATTTATTTTAAAGAAGCAGCACTAGAGCACGTATTGAGCTCAGGTTATCCATCATATACTGAGAAAGCCTTAGCAAGGTACCCGATATGGATACTTTGAAAATTCTGAATAACCATACTGATGTAAGTACTGCATGGGTACCAAGATATCATTAATTTAAAAATCTAGAAATAAAAATAACTTTAACATTTTTGATTTCTATAATGTCTTAGAAGAATCATTTATTTGCGCTTCATAGCTTTAATTTTATTGACTGGCAAGTGTCCCTACTGCTGCGAAATTTCCTGCACATCGATGAGATTGACAAGCTCATATGATTGACTTTGGAAAATAGTTTGAATAAATTAATGATGTCGTTTTTTGTTTTACTCAAGATCTTAGATACAGATCCCAGGTCGATGATTTCTGAAGCAACATTCCGGGAATTTCTCCTGAAAATCCGCAGGAAACACGCCGTTTCCGAAGGGAACCAACCAGGAAATGCCAGGAATTCGACGCCGTAAGCCGGTGGTCATATTCGACTGCTGGTTTTGTCAGGGTACTGGCGGTTCTGGGTGGAACCGAATAAATCTGATCACCGAATCCATTTGTAGAAATACTGCTTGCATGTTCGTTGATTGCCGGTGTTCACCTGCGGGAACCGGCCCGAACTTCTCGATATGGGATATATCTGATGCGATCAAGGTATGAAAAATTTTTAAAACAAAAAGAAATACGCAATGACGATTGTTCATAATGGAGAAAAAAAGACTCATTTTAATTTTTATCAAGTTATTGAAAGACATAAACTTAAAGATAGAAGATGAAGTAAAGAGGTAACATGTAAAGGTAAAACAAAAGAATGTTACATCTGAAAACTATTACTAGAAAAAGTGATGTGCCCTTTAGCTTGTTGAGTGTGGAATGAGTTTTTTTCTACAGATACAATTGATTTTGACGTTCTAATTTTTAGCTTTTGAACGCTCAATCGAATGAAAAACAAGGAATATTTCTAATAGTGAAATCAAACTATCAAGAATTATCTTGTTTTTCTATCGTTTTATGTGACGATCCAATAGTGATAGAGATTAACTAAAAGAATCTGGAAAAGTTTATTAGCATAATACTAAAAGTCTCTGATTATAACACGGCAGCTAATTCATCGTCATTCGATGTGTTTAGAGTATATGACATTGTCTGTTATTTTTATTTATTTATTTATAAAAAGACATATTAACTCTTAATCAACGGATTTTATTTTCGAATAAAATATTTAAAAGAATGGCAAAACAAATATCAGAAATATACATATTTAATAAATACTCCGGGAAAAGTTCTTACAAATTTAATGAATCAATTGACTGAAACGATTGAGAATCACAGTTTCTTTTACTGATTCAGAAAGAATTCAAACACGTCTAGGGCATAAACAATTGTTCCTCTTGATTTTTGTAATCAACCTTATAGGATTCTTTTATTATTCTATAAAATAAAGAATATTATATCTTGCTTTTAAGGATGTTCTTAAGTGTCTTTTGTTCATTTTCCAGTTCAAAGTTGTTTTCTTCATCTTTCTAATATGTATACAATCACATTCACATTCAACGTGAATCGAATCGATTCAAATACGAATGAGAAATTAATCATTCATTTCAACTTTTGCAAAGCAGTAAAAGGAAAAAGAAAAACAATTGCAATATTTTTTTCTTCCTACCTACCTATCATTTTCAGAGAACGGAGAACGTTATTTACAGCAGCTACACATGTGACCATTTTGCATAGACGAGTATTTGATGAAATCATTTCATCGTATTTACTCAAAAAAAAGTTGATGACAATGTCGTTAGAATCCTTGGCCAACGAATTATTTGTTAATATATTCGAATATCTAAGCACTGCTCATCTGTTGCAAACATTTCATGGTCTCAGCTCTCGTTTTGATCATCTTCTCAACATCTTTTTTCGAACCAATCGAAATCTAGACTTCCGTTCTATTTCTAAGTCGAAATTCGATATAGTTTGTCAACATATTGTTCCAACGATTATTGATCGCATTATTTCAATTCGACTCTCCGATGATGATCAAACTCCACAACAAATCGATCTTTTTCTTTCTCAATTTTCATTGTCTCGTCAATGTATTGAACTGCGATCACTTTCACTCTATCATATTTACTCTGAGCAGACGATCACAAGAATTTTATCAGACCTTTCCTACCTTCAAAATCTCAATTATCTCACCATTGACACTATATATATCGAAGAAGGAAATATTTTCTCGCAAATGCTTGATGTTATTTGGGGTCTACCTGCACTGACTCATTGCTGTATCAGAAACGTGAAATGGAAGCCTCCTGCTAATTTTAACTATGGAACAGTGATCTCATCAACTCTTGAACATTTGTCTCTCACTGGTGAATGCATTAGTTTGCACCAATTGGCTCGTTTATTCCAGAATACCCCGCTTCTGCGAACTCTTACTGTCGGAATCAACAAAGATTATGAGAGTGGAGATGTGTTAGCTACTATTCCTTCGATGATTACATTGAAAATTCATTGGATTGTAAATTCTATGAAGGTGTTGACCGACTTTTTAAAAAAGATGCCTAATTTACGTCGATTGAAAATCAAATTAGAATTGACTCAACTAAGTTTGAATGGAAATCAGTGGAAGGAATTCATTCTCGATTACTTACCTAAATTGAAAGATTTTCATTTTGACATGAAAATTTTCATACCTAATGAAAGAAGTCCAATAGAAGAAATAATCGATAATCTATTGAATTCATTTCGAACTTTCTTTTGGCTTCATGAACGTCAATGGTTTGTTCGATGCGACTGGAGCGTGGAGAATAGACATTCATTTGCAAGCCTTTATACAGTACCGTACGCTTTTGATAATTTCTCTTATTACAATAGGAGCATTAGTAAATCAACTTACGATGATATCGATACATTGATTTACACTAATGTGTACAGTCTTTTGTACAACTCCTCATTTTCTAAATCTACTTATTTTCCTTCTGTTCGCTTCTGTAATGTTCATCATCTCAAATTAAACTGCTCTGGGGCAGATCAACCTCTATCTGTTATTCCCAAACTTGATAGGTTGATTTCGCTTGATTTATCGCTGTATCAAGATTGGTCTTTATGTCAACTTGAAACTCTACTAGATAGTGCACCTAATCTATACTCAGTTATCTTTAATAAATTAGCTTGGCTGCAAATTCAGTCTATTAACGTCAGGAGCAAATCAATTCGTCGACTTGTTTTGAAAGGATATTTCGAAAATATAAGATGCAAAGCATTCATTCGTTCTCAATTGGGAGGTCTTTGTGAAGTACTTGTAATTAATGTTACGGATCGAACAACCATTCTTGAACTTATTAATACAATGACTAATCTTCGATCGTTGAATTGCAAATGTGCTGATGATAAATGGATGGGAACCACACAGTATTCAAATTCTGCAAACGATGGACATATCACTTGGTTACAACAGAATTTGCCATCTAAATATTCGATTACTCGAGACTGGCGTACAGGGCATATTCGAATATGGATTCATCGATAACTAGAAAATATTTAAATCAGACGCGTAATGAAGAACAAATCAAGGGGTGAATCAATATTTTTTTTGAACTATGGAAACATTTTATTTAATAATTGCCAAATAGTCAGCTCTTCATTTGATTGGTGATGTGTTTTTTTCTCTAAAAGCAATTTCTTTTTGTTTTCTTTTATTCAAGAATTTTAGAGTTCTATACTCGAAGTTTAACAAACTCATATTTAAGCAGATCGACATTCATTACAGGGAATAGTTGTTTGAAGTCGAATATCAATCATTTAGCCTTACTATGATTCTTCATACGTAAGAGAAATAAAAACATATAAACTAAAACATTTAAAAATTAGTCTATATCTGGTTAATCAGGTACCCAGTTCGACTGATCCGACATCGGATCAGATAGGAAACTGGAAATATCCTACAATCCGATACAATTCTATTGGATTCCGGGTCGAGGAATCAATGTCGAATCCTCAGTGTCGGAATCCTATGAACTTCCGATGACATACAACGGTTTTTCCTTGGAATTCATAGGAATTCGACACTGAGGATCCGGTATCGATTCCTCGACCCGGAATCCAACGATAATTCTGTAAGATTGGGCAGGATCCGATAAAATCCTATTGGATTCCAGTCGGATCGGATGGGTTCCGATAGGTGCCTACTGTCGGATTGCTCGGCCTGGGATATTCTGTAAAGATACACAATTTCGCATTTCATTGAGAAGTTTCGGTTTATTTGTATTTTATGATAAACTTTCTCGTCGGCTCCGATCACAAGTGATAATAGTTGATTTTTCAATTTAATTGAAACTTTGTGCGGTTTTGACCTAATATTATTTAATATACCACAATTAAACAAATGATCATTTTACTATTGATTTATTTATTTATCTTGAAAATAAAATGTTTTGTTATGTTGATTATTGTTTAATATAATTTAATACTTGATGTAACGTAAATCGAGTTGCTGATCTTCAACTTTGCCTTCGCCACGATCGGTTGTAAAACGTAAACGTTCAGGAACAGGAGTTTTTTGTTTTGGCTTTGATACACGTTTTTTTGAAGTTGTAGTTGATGGCAACGGTATTAAATGTAATGGTTCATTGTGTGGCAAATCATCGTCTTTATCATCTAGTGAAAATCTAAAACTGTCATCTTCTTCATCATCATCCGAATCAAATGAGTCATGATCAGTTTCTTTTGCACCTAAAAACACATAGCAAAAAGACTTGACTAAAGAAATACAGGTTTATTGCCTTCATTACGTGCATCTAGTTTCACTCTATCATCAAATGAGTCAGCTGTGCGTGATAATAATAATGGTAATGTTTCAATTGGTTCCTTAGTGGAGAATGATGTTTAACCTGTTTACAGAAAAAAACATTACAATAAAATATGAAAAGTAACATGCATAAAACAAACACCTATTACCATCTTGTTTTTTTCTGTTGGTCTAAACTAATCAGTCAGCAAAAAGGAGTAGCTGCCTAATTCGACTGCGAATATAAATGGAAAAAAGCCACTTTCATGTTTTCACGCCACCGTCAGAAAAAGATTTAGCTTTTATAACTAATAAAATTTATAAATTGACTTGTGTGTGTGTGTGTAGACGCGTATGTCCGTCCTCCCCACACCCACACTCATATTATAATGATATAGTTGGAGATGCACGTATTTGTCTTAATTGTCCAACATCGCCTTATTTCAATATTGCGATTATTTATGATTCCGATTTAATGTGTATTCATTCATTATTATGGAAAAAAAATTGTACATATAATCATGGTTTATGGTCAACGAACTGAAGCCAGAATTCAATATCGAGGTTAGTTAAATCTTTCATGAGTGAAAATAATTTAAATTATTTGTTATATTATTAACCATGTTTCTGGTTGAATTCTATTAAAAATCGTATAAATTTAGTGAACCAGCTATCATCAGAATTTTTTATGAAATTTAGTAATGTGTTCGAATTTTAACAGATGCTATGGAACCTAGATGAAATTACCGATTATCCGAGTTTATTGATGCTATCGATTAAAGTGATAAGTCTGATAAATAAATAAATTTTTTAGTATTACTATAAGAAAGTTATCAAAAATTGAAGTTGAAATGAGTAAATTCGAAGCCCTATAACTAATACTTGCTTTGAAAGCAAAAAGCTCTTTTTACCTTGTCTAATCTGTAACTTCTAACTTGATAAACAGATAGCATCAATTTAAAAAGTTCTTTTTTTTTATAAAGTTGAAATTTATGATCGATATCTAAATCGATAGAGATTTATTTTGCTTTTTTCTCTAGGTACACGTGAAGAGTCGACACGTGTGAGCAAAGAAAGAAGAAATTCATAAGTTGAAAGGTCGCATGCACAACGTTTTTGCCAAACTCGAAGAATAATCATGTTAAGCCTTGATTCACAATATGATTCTAATATTGAAGAAGATGTACATTTAAATGAGTATGATGAAGAACCAACAGAAGTTCTTGCTTGCTTTTCAAGTAAATAAATTTTTTTCGTGTTTAAAAAGAAAATCAGTTTACAAAAGTGGATGCTTTCTTAACTTTTCTTGGTGTTTTGTAGTGACGGTAAATGATGTATAGTTATGGTATTTTTTTCTGGTTTATATTGGATGAAAAAGAAAACGTATTAAAACAATAGTAATGAATTACACAAACAATCTAGCATGAGAGAAATTATTCATTTTCATCATCTGAGAGTTAATAAGAAAAAATTGGCGTAGTTGATTAAAAACGAGCGTTCTTATTAATTTTTGATAATTCTCAATTGCTTCAGTCAATGTTTATCTCTCTCTTTAGCATCAAAACTGTTTGCACCACAAAGAAAACATACTTTAGTTGAATCAAGTATAACAATCAATAGTCATTTATCCATATTACCTAATGAACAAAGCACAATGATTTCGAAAAAGAAATTCAAGATATGTTTTCAAAGCTTATTTTTAATGAGAATCTGAAGTGATGCATTATCAAACGCATTCCTAACTTTTCACAATTCTCATCGATTTGACGATCATTAATAATCTATTGGTTTTAATATTCATGAAAAGAATATTATCTCTAT
>CAJNYU010000262.1:0-12753 GCA_905331475.1 Rotaria socialis
CTAATATTTTAGTAGTTACTTTGTTAAAAGTAACTATGTAACTACAGTAGTTACCATTTACAAGTAACTACGTAACTATAGTAGTTACTTTTATTAGTAACTAAGTAACTATTGTAGTTACGTAGTTACTAGTAAAGTAAAGGTAAAATGCCACCCCTAATCATAACAGAAGATATGTAGAAAAATACTATGCAGAATATAAATGAGATGATATCTGGTGATTCGAACAGAATCTAACATGATGAAACAAAATTCCGAGTGGCATGCTTTGTCATCGACTTTTAATTAATATCAAGCTCAGAGACAATGCTATCAAAACTGTTTTCATGATGACTCGAAACTCTATAAATTATGACTATGCGTGTGTAGAATTCTTCTCGACAAACAACTGGTATATGGGTGTGGGTTCGAATAGGTGTCTACCAACACTCAGTCACACCCACACCCACACCACACCCTCAAGATAGTACATGTTTTACGAAGATTTTTTCCTATTATTGATTGATTTTTTCTAAATAATGCGAATGTCCTTTTGTATGATGAAAATAGCAGCACTTGAATCATTTGTTTCATAAATCTTCACAAATCATTTCAAAATCATCTTGAAGTTCTTTGAGATGAGGGTGTTCTGGTGATAATGTTTTTGATGCAATTTCAATGGCTTTGACCATATTATTAAATGCCTCTTCATTTCTACCAAGTTTATGCAATGTCAATGCAATATTACCATACGTAATTGAATACGAATGATGATTAGCTGGAAGACATTGGTTTTTAATATTAAGTGCTTTATTGAAATAATTTAATGCTTCTTCATAATCTTTTTGTTCATAGTAGCTACCACCCATATTGGAATACGTTATTGAAAATGATGGATGATTGGATGGAAGACTTTTCATTGCTGTGTTCAATGCCAGTTGATGATATTTCAGTGAATTTTCATGATCATCTTTTTTTCGGTATACTTCAGCAATATTATTATATGTACTGGCAATTTGCTGTTGATCCTGTGCTGATCTTTCTAAAGCAATTTTAAGTGATTTTTCGAGAAAAACTAACGCTTGATCAAGATTGCCTTGGTTTGAATGTACACTTCCAATATTATTATAGAGGTTAGCAAAAGTTTGATCAGTTGGTGGTAAATGTTTTTCATCAATTTCAAGTGATTTGTAATAATAATTTAATGCATTCTTAAAATCTCGTCTATGTTTATAAATACCAGCAAGATCATTATAAATAATTGCAAGAACATGAGGCATATCATCAAATAATGATAAATCACTTAGCATAATTTCAAAAAATCGTTCTTGTTCATCATATTTACCCATTAATCTTAACAATTTAGCTAAGTTATATTCACCCATTTTTGTGCCTCCAATTTGTTTCTTCATATGTTCGCGTAATGTTTTTAATTGAACATCTTCATCTCCACTCAGTTTAATACAAACTACCCATGTATTATCAGTATTTTTACTAACAGAAAGAATTCTAAACACTGAACCCATTGAAAATAAAATTTCATTTTCTATTTGAAAATGACTATGCAATGCTATATTGGCAAAATATGTAGCATCGTGTAAATTTAAGTCAATTATAATTTTAAATAAAACTCCTTGCATATCTGGATCGTTTGATGGAACAAGAAGGGACGGAACTTGTGGATCTAATGAAGTTGACCAGAAACTGTGGATCGATAAAAGACCACCAACATTTTGTCGTAGGTTTTCAAACTCATCATTAGACATTCCTTGGCCACGATAGACAGTAATTAATTGTGTATCAAAAGTCGATTGTGAATATAATTTTTTTATTTGAAGATGAACATCTTTGATAAAAAATCGTAGTTTATACAAAATTTCAGTATCTTGTATACGAAGGGCCTTGTTTAATATTCTATAAAGAAAACATTCACGAGTATACCACCATATAGCTTTATCAGATGTGTAATCACGTTGAAATTCATCTATTATCAATAAATCAGCATTACTACCATCGTATTGTTCACGAAAAAGCTCAAGCAATTTCATTTTTAAATCATCAAGCTAAAAAAAATGAAAGCTTTCAAATCAAAGAAGAAAAATTACTTGACACTGTAATTGAATGAATCTTACCGACAGCAAGTTAGTTCATACTTTTAAAATAAGTATAATTGATAAGATTTCATCGAACCGTGTGGATAATTTTTTTTGTAAAAAAATTGAGAAATAACAAAAGAATAAAACATTATTAGTGCAATTGCTGTAGAATTAATACTGTCACTAATTACAGAACGATTATTTTGTTTTTTTGTATTTGAGGACGTCATTTTCTGTCTTTTCTTACTTTTTTGTTCAGAAATGTGAAAACGGAAGGAATTCGTATGGCCGCGATCAACCGTACTGATACCCCGATATTCATTTTTTTAATGTCACTTAAACTATTTGTCAGAAAAATGTGATTTTTTACCAACTGTATCTCATATATAATGCTACTGATTTGCTACTATTTCGAGTATATATACTAATAAAAATGAGAATTCTTAAACACGTTCTTAGAAATATTCTATCAAACGCACATCGTATGGTACTTACTGACATCTCGTTTTCGGCATATATTTCATGTGCTACAATATTTTATTGACGCTATCTGAGCTTTGTGTTAAGGTTAGATTATCCTTGGTTTAACTATATTATCACATAAACAAATCACTTTTTTCTGACGAATTGTTGAAGTTACATAAACAAATGAATATCGGGGCATCAGTGCGGTTGATCGCGCCCATATATGTACAACCACACATCAATCAATCTACGTATGCATCACATGCGTAGGATTATAGGCAAATTCACGCTGAAAAAATTCACGTGAACGTGTTAGCCTTTCTTTACTAAGAACGCTCAACTCCATAATGATCTCGCGACTGATGACAGAAAAGAAAATGAAGGTTGTGAGTATTTCTAAAAACATTTACTTCCAGCTCTGTTGTTTCAATTTCAAGCAAAATTTCATTCAGCAATTGTGAATACATAAATGTTGCTTCTTGTTTATTATTTTCTTGTTCTGTTGTAAATGATGGCGCAATAACACTCATTGCAATAAGATCATTTGAACATAGACATGCGTCATGTTTCATTTGTGCACAAATAAGTGAAATGGTTTCATAAAGACCACAAACTTTATAATATTGTTGTGTCCTTTGGTCAGATAATTCGTTCTTCGAACGAAGAACATAAATATATTTTACTTGAGGTAATTGATTAAATAGTGGCACGAGTTCTTCACCTAACTCCTCTGAAATAATAAAGAATACTTTTTCCTGTCGAATGTCTGTTAAATAATTCACACATTCATCTGCATTGTCGAATGTTTGTACAGAGTTAACAATCTCACGTAATTGTGATACTGTTTTCAAACTGATCGTGTCAGAATCGAGCCATACAACAATAAAATTTTCAAGATACCGTCGCCCATTTTCGTTATTGTGGAATGCTGTTGTCTTTTTTATTGATGTCGATAATTCTGTTTCTGTCATTTTGTTTAATAATTAAAAAATAATGACAACTATAATTGAAAAGACGAAAATCGTCATTTGTGTCTTTGATTCTCTATTCATTTTGTAGAAAGCAAAAATCACATATGAAAACATTGAACAGATTAGAGAACGACCTTAAAAAAGGTCATTTTTGAAAAGATCATATCAATTAGAAAAGTTTTCTTTAGCTAATGCAGAAATTGCACCAGAAATAAATTTATCGCTTTCCTTCTGAATTTTTCGACAAACTAACTTGCATAGTATTCCTTTGAAAATACTCAATACTGGAAAGTTCATATAACAGCTAAGGTAGAATATCTTCAAACAGCTCTTGGTTGCATTGACTACTGCTGCTATTTTATTTAGAAGCATGGGAACATCGTGAACTCTCCCCAGGTGAATGTTTACTGCGACCGTAAACGGGCGTGCACGCTATAATTACGACCGTCTACGGGCCGCAAATCGCCCTTTTGGACGCGAATGGATTACCTGCCCTGTAATCCCAAGAAATGCCTTTTAAGCAATTTTTAACAAAAATTCTTTGACACCTATTTAAAGCATTAAATACATTCCTCACCATTAATAATCACGATTCCGCAAGCGGAATCACGTGGAAAGTCTTTCTAATGCCTTTCTCATATATTATCCATTCGTTTGGATTGAAAAACGACTAAGTTACGAAAAAAAGCCTTCTAACCCCTTCTACTGGATTAATTAGTTAATTAATAAGGGTTGTGGCTTATATGCAGAGTTATTATCTGTCGAGGTGGCTACGAGTCTGGAAGGAATTGGTAGAAGATGAGAATAAATGTTAGCAATAATTACTCACCCCTGTAATTGAGGTGAAATGGTGTTAGTTTTTGAATAAAGTCAGTGCTATATATATATATGGTGAACATGCGAAAGAAAACTGTGAATGCATAGTGACCAGAAATACTTCCGAACCCGTTTAAGGTAATCTTTTACGTTAGTGTTTGCAACGTTTTAAGGGTTATGTGGAGGTATCAGTTACACGCTTTTTAGGTGTGTCTTTGGGTAGCATTAGTAACCTTTTTGGGGGCTATGTCAGGGAACGCTTTGTAATCCGTTGGGAACTATGTGTGGATACAATTTATAACCTTTTGGGAGGCATCTGTGGGTACAATTTGTAACCTTTTGGGCATGGGAGCGGTGTGAGGGTGAATTGCTCTTCCTTTTCGACAGCCACACCTCCACTCACACCCGCAGCCTCCCTTAAGTTACTTTTATAAAAGAATGGCCACTTTAAGGTCTTTGTTTGATTATTCATCATGTCTATTGGCATTAATGTCAGTGGCAGCTTTAGGCGGGTTGAGGTGAGCAGAAGCGATCACAGCCCCCTTTGAGGAAAAATTTTCGATTTTTCTCCCAAAAAGGAATGAAAAACAAGCTTATACTACCTCAAATACATCTCAAGACGCGTTTTTTGCTCATGATCGCACCCCCCCCCTCCTTCGAGAAATCGCACCTCTCTTGCATAATCCTAGATACACCACTGATTAATGTGTTGTGTTTTTGATGTGGGATGGTGTGAATCTTTTTGGACTTTTAGTGATCTAGAATATCTATTTATGCCTCCGAGTGCTTTAAGCGTAGTGTATTGATCCGAATTTATGATTATGTTATATTTGGTGAGAAGTGGGTGGGCACTGCGTAGTGACATCGGGCGTGAATTATGAAAAATTGCCTTTTACTGGTATTAAATATGAATGCAAAATGTTATGATTATTGTTTTGTTAGTATTTCTGTTAAATAGATATATAAATCTTTAGAGGTCCTTCTCGGAAAAATCGCTCTTAAGCTCAGTCGCTAAAATGTTCAATAATCGAGTATTTCTTTTAATTGTATTCTTAAATAAATTTTTGACCATTTTTGCTGATTTCAATCGAAAATCTCCTTCATGTCAAGTGCAATTCCTTCTTTTTGAAAACCATCCAGCGTGCCTTAAAAATGATGCGAATAGATTTTCGGGTATAATTTTTATCGAAGTATGATTCGCCATGTATTTAAAGCTAAATTTAGAGTGGTATCGCGAGGAAGAATAGTTTGAATAGTAGTGCATTCGGTTACATATCACACTAATTTCTCAAGAGAGACTGTAACTTTAAAAGTTTCAACAATATTGCTTACACTGTAAAAAAAATAGGAGCCATACGGAACCTCAAGAAAACGTTCGGTAGATGGCAAAAAGCTTGGAAATGTGTTCAAAGTTTCAAAAAAAGAATAAAAAAATACACAAAACCTTTAAAGGATCTTACCATGTACCCAAGTGAAGATCCTTTTTTCTTCGAAAACTGTTTAGTTTCGTAGACCAAAAAATAGGATTTGTAGGAAAATACGAAACCTTTAGAGTTTCGTATTACATATAATAGTTTTACTGCAAGCCCAGTACGAAACCATGAGGTTTAATACGAAACTCTAAAGGTTCAGTGTATTTTTTTATTCTTTTTTTTGAAACTTTGAACACATTTCCAAGCTTTTTGTCATCTACCGAACCTTTTCTTGAGATTCCGTACAGCTCCTATTTTTTACAGTGTACAACGATTTGACGCAATTAGGGAGGTATATAACAGTCACCGACATGAAAAAATTTGGATGTCTGAGAAGTTTTTATAGATTCTTATACAGAGTAAAATTCTGCATATAACCCAAGTGGAAACAGAGTCAACCCAAGTCAAGAAGCGAATGCCAGAGGGATTACAAGCTGAACTGCAGTTTTTAGGCGCTATTCGGTGCCAAACCCCGATTGTTTGCCCAATGAACGACCTCGAAAGTATCACGATTCGATGCAAAGTAAAATTCTACATATTACCCAACTGGAAACACAGTTAATCCAAATCCAGAAGCAAATCTCAGCAGGAAAAGCTCGACTGCACTGCTAACTTTTCTAACTGTACCCTAAATTGGACTCGTATCTCCAATACCACATTGCAGAAGACCAGATCGCCGCCGATAACGGCCGTTTACGATGGACTACGATAAAAAACGATGGCAGTTTAGTTAGGAGTAGATGGTTAACGTATACGACATCTTGCGTTATTTGTCGAACTTCGTTTATAGTCGACGTATAGTTAGGACTGCCGTAAACGACGACAGTTTACGTCAATTGTTTATGATAGCCATAATAAGACGTAAAACGTCGTATACGCTAACTGTAAACAGCGAGCGTATACTTCGACCGTTTTTAGACGTAATTGACCACTGTACGGCCGTTTAAGGCAGGGCATGACTGGCCTGGGTCGCTGAGCATTACTTCAAAAGAGCTGGAAAATATAAAATTTGGATCATTCTACTATTTTGGTACAGCGATTAGGCAATCAAACGGAAAACTTTCAGGAACGAGTTAAATGGAAAGTTATGAAAGAATTCTTTGAAGCAAAGGATTTGGCAAACAAGAAATCTTATGCGTCTAACTATATTTAGGTCGTTAGTCGATGTTTTTGATAATCCTAATAGTGCAGCGTGGGTAAAAATATTTGTCCAGGAAGATAGTGCTATGGTTTCAAATAGAAACTATAAGAAATTTTATATCAAATTAAAGCGCGTGGAAAACGGGATCTATCGATGCAAAATAATAAAAGATATGGCGCTTTGAAATGTCGACCCAGGCGAGCAAAATAAAGGGTTGAGCAGGCAACATGCCTAGCTCATAGTGTTAGAATCGCTAGTCATGTCTAGGCCAGTCTGAAATCTCTGGAGACTATGTCTGGGCTAGTCTGAAACGTCGCATGAATCAGTCATGTCTAGTATACTGTAAATAAAATCACATGTTTTTACGACCAGACTAGTCCAAAATTTTTAAACTTAAAGATTGAAATAAGTGAAGACGTTCAACATGACTAGTCTTGTCTCAACGCTACTACTGTAGGCTTAGTCTAAAGCGTCTAGCGCAACTATCAGGACTAGTCACCTCTATTAATGACGTCCTGCACCTATGTCTGGGCTAATCAAGAATATGCGAAAACTAAATATGTCTACTCTACATTATCAGTTCAATAGGTTCAGACTAGTCAGTAAAATAGAAAAGCAAGAAAAAAAGAGACGAAAACTTGATTAAAGCATTCTATTCAACAGTACTTGAGACCTGGCATGCGTTATGGCGTCATATTTTGATAGAGCTCAAGACTTCCACCAGCAACAAGCATCTGAATAAACAACATGACCACGATTGGGTTAACATACTCTTAAATCTAACTGAAGAACGACTAGATTGAGTAGTCGGAATCAATTAGAAGATGTCATATGAGTAATCAGCTTGTGATGAAGTGTCTTCAACACCATTCATAAATAGTCTAAAGTTTCAAAATCCCCGTCTCGTTTTGAGCTAATCTATACGAACTATTAGTTTCGATTGGTCATATTAGAAAAAAAACGAACAGAACGTAATACAAGGAATTTTCAGTATTTTAATTATCTTTTAAAATAAATGATGAATAATGAGATGTATTTAGGGGAAAAGTAACTCGGTAAAATAATGTGCATCTGACTATTACTTGAACGAACTAACAAAGTATACATAGAAGCCTAAAGATACATAATAATAAATCAAATCATTTGTTTTTTCTTTACGACACTGGCAGGTACCAATTTTCACTTTTTAGAATAGTTAAGATGTGTCAAGTAACTAAATAATTTGTATGAATGATTTTTAAAACAAATTATTGCAATGGTATTTCATTTTAAACGTAAATTTTGGTAATTTTGATTGCAGAATTAAATAAATTGCAAGGTTTATAAGTAACAAGATTTTGTTTTCAAAAATTGAAAAATAAAACAAAATTCTGTTAGAATGTAAAAATACACATTTTATTCCCATGTTACTTTTAATTAATTTTTTCGTTTAAGAAGAATAGTTTTTCTTGAATATTAATTAATCTTAAGCGGTTTTCAGCTATGAACGACAATTTGTTATAGCAACACGTCTAGTCTATTTTGATAAAAGGACTAAACATAACAAACAGAAGGACGCCCGCCAATCGAGTAGCCAAGACGTGCCGTCTGGACTACAAATGATTCTAGACTGGTCTTGTAGGAGTCCATTTTGAGAAAAAGACGCGGCAGGACGTTCCGTCACGACTAGAAAAACGACTAGTCATTTTATCTGTCTTTTGTTCGCCCGGGGAGCCTCATCTATTTTCAGCAATTTTCTATTATTTTGGAGTAGAAAATGGAAGGTTCCAGTAATTGAAAAGTGCAATAAAACTTGTTTCTTGGATATTTTTACATGGTTCGATAGGGTTCGTCGAATTCTACAAAGCTGGCAAATTGAAAAAACTAGGACATGTTTCTGAGATTAAAAATCATAAAAAATGTTTAAAAAACTCTTTTTTTATAGGAAAGAAAAGCTTTCGATTTTCAATAAAAGGTACTCTTTTTCATCACATTTAAACCGACAAACGCGTCATAATATACCGATTAGCCACAATTTTTCACGCTGAATCAGGTAAATATAGTTCGAAGTATCTGTAATTGTAAATGTGATGAGAAAAGGCATCTTGATTGAAAAATGGAATCTTTTTTGTCGACATAATAAAGCAAAATTTTCAATATTTCTTATGATTTTCCCAGCAGTTTTTGGAGTTTTGTGAAACACTATCTAAAAGAAGTGTTGAAGTGTTTAGGGTAGAAATTTTCAACTCACTGCCTCCCCCTCCCCCACAGGCCACTACAGATAGGGTTTGGAGTATCACATAGCATTACGGACAAGCATCAGGGGCATCATAGACCGCGATTAGGACTACGACAGTTCGGAAACAGCTCACGTGAATTGAACTGAACTGAACTGGAGCTGTTGTAGTCCTAACCTTGACTGGCAGCGCTGAAGAGCATTACAGTAGTGATAGACGGACTCAATTGCTATCGCTTAACATCGCCGATCTTGGATATAGAATTAATGAATATACGTCCCTGATTTCTGAGGAGACTATATTAACTGTTTTGTGGAACTCGCATATATTTTCCAAGAAAATGGTGAGTGTAAGCTTGAAGGTGACGTTTTTCCGGCACCTCACTCACCCCCCAGTCCCCATTACAAGCATACCAACACTGATACTTTGCACCATCAAACAGTATTTGTACCATAAAAATGGTCACTTGTATCACGACTGTGGTACGTTATACCATAAAAATGATCATTTTTACTACGACTATCGTACTTTCTACCATAAAAATGATCGTTTGGACCATAGTTATCAGGTGTTTATTACAATACCGAGACAGTCGGGCGCATGTGAACTAATGCTTCTACGCCAATATATCAGTCTAGGGTCAAGCGAATCGACTCTCGATTAGCGTTACTTGTAGACATTAGCAACCATATTACAGACACTGGCAAAAGCATTACAGACATTAGCTAGCAAAAACAACAAACGTTAGACTTTCTTGATTTTGTTTTGAAAAATGTTCAGGTTATAACTTCAAGAAATAAGAAACATTCGTTTTTACGAGTTGATCAAGAATTACGATAGTTCTTTTATGCTTACTCTAAATATGAGGGACATTCACTACAGCATTCTTTGTCAGTTAATCAATGATGAGATAAATAATAGTGTGAAATTAAGAAAAAGAAAAAGAAAATACAAAAATAAAGAAAATAATAGCAACAGGGTTGAATAAAAAAATAATAGTTACAAGATTGAATCAAAATAGAGCGCTGTCAAAAGCAAAAGAAAAAAAATGATATGCAAAATATAAAAATAGATGAAAACTATTCTTTCGCTGATAATTGATTATTTTAACAAGTAGTACAGTCTACGAGTTTTTTCTCTTTATGTATTGTATATCAGTATATTTCTGTCAACTGTTTGCCTTGAAAAATCAACTAAAGTGGGCAATAGATTTCGTTCATTCTTTCATTTTTCATCGGTTTTAGTTCATTCTTCATGAAGTAAATCTCGATTTTCAACGAAATATTCTAACTCAGGGGGAGGGGATTTCTATTCTGTGTGGGGGTTTAAAGCAACGTCCAGGCTTTCTTTTTTGAAGGTTCAAATTAGAATGTTTGTATAAAAAGAGTGCTGCAGAGGATCATTTAGGTATGTTCTTTAATCGATATTGCGAAATAAATTCGTTGGCAGAACTCAACTCGGGACTATTATTCATACCTGCTTTATAAGTCTTCTTCTGATATTTTGTAAATGCGTTGGTTTTATATAAAAATACCCGCTTCGAATCTTTCAAAATATTCACTTTTAATTCAACATTTGCATGCCTCTTATTTTCCTTATACGTCCAATGTTACGAGGTAAGCTGGAAAATGCCAAGTTTCGTTGTTTCTTAACGACGAACACAGGTGACTCATTTGCACAGAACTCCAAAGCGTCTATGTACATTTGATTAAGAGTAATGCATTTTTATTCCTTTTTTCAGGCTTTCTTTAAAAAATGCGTATGAAATTGTTTTGGCTTCATGGTGCAAATCATTCTCCACTTGAAGCATGTTATAAAAGCTAGACAACATAAAATCATAGTATGTTGGAAGAAACCAAGATTGCGGTACCAGCAAAAAAATTTAACTAAACGACCAAGTGAATATTTATGAAATGATTTATATAATGCCAGTTAGTTTTGACACTAATTCTTAAAAAAAGAGATAATCGTTCGAACGTAAATTGTGAAAACTCGAACCGTGGAATATTCATGTTTGATCATACATATGAGTTCAAGATTTTTATTTGCCTGCACTCTCATCATAAACATGTCGGACTCTGCTGCCTGCGTATCTTAAAGCCAAAAGATGGATATGCGTATTTTACACATGGTGTAAGTGTGCTTCGAAGTCATTTGAAATCGGAATAGATCCTTCTAAATTTTTAATATGAACTGTCTTAATTTCATCAGATTTGAAACTTTAGATGCGGGTGTGTATGCGGAAGGCAGGGGGTGGATGTGGGTATGGGTACACTGAAAAAAAAATTCGGCGAATAATAAACCCTGAAATAGGGTTTATCATTGCTAAATCAGTTGATCAGCGTATCCTACCCTTTAATAAACTCTTTCTCCTTAAAAAAGTGAGCAAGGATTTGCCACCCGTTGCAAACTTGTATACCTTTATACTGGTTTCACTCTTGATAAGCCCTTTTTCCATAGATCAATAGAATCAACCCTCAAATACAGAGTTTATCATCACCTATAAGAAACGCACCATTTCAAGGTTGATTCTGTTGATCTATGGAAAAAGGGTCCATCAAAGGGTAGAGTGCGTCGATAAACTGATTTAGCAATGATAAACCCTATTTCAGGGTTTATTATTCACCGACATTTTTTTAAGTGTAGGCATATGTGCATACACCTCCTTTACTTCAGAACCAAATCAACACCCACACCCAAATCTACATAAACATATTATTGGATAGAGAACAAGAAATTTATAAAGTCCAATAGCTTCTCGCATAGGTGATTGAAACGATGTCCACACCCAACCGCACCGAGAACAAAAAAGGTATCTTACCGAACTTAAAAAGGTTCCAAATTTTGAAACGAATTCTAAACCTTTTTAAGTATCGTACGAAACTGGTTTAGTATGAAACTTATTCCAATAGACAACTTAAAATTAGGTTTTGCAGGTTAAGTTCCGCAATACCAATTTAATAATAGAGCTGTCGTCAAGCCGGCGTACTAAGACACCGAAAATATGGAATTCAAATCTGTTTTTGCCTTTTACATTATACTGAAGTAGAATAGGAGTTTGATTGAGAACAGCACGATTGACCCAAGTTATCCTTTTCTTGTGTCAGAAATCTTTGCGTCGATCATCAAACTCCAAAAACTCATATTATCAAATATATTCCTGACACAGAAAAGGAATAAACGGGGTCAATAATGCTGTTCTCAATTAGTTTACCACTCTACTTCAATATAATATAAATAGATCAACTCATCTTGAATTTTATACTTACCGATGGCCAGACAGGCCGTTATAATGGCAGCTCTGCTTTACAGAACTCGATACGCAAAGTTAAAACGTCAGAGTTGCATGAGTATCATCGCAAACTCTTCCTATTATTTCAAATTCCCCCAAATTAAGGCCGACTCTTCCAGAATTACCGTTCGGAACGGGTTCAAATGCTCTTTCTAGTTGCCTAATCTTAGCTTCAGAGATTAAGACTCTATGGAAGGCACGATGAGACGTTCAAAATGTAACAGAAGGATACCAAACGAACAGTCTTACTTCATTGGCTTTACATAAGACACAAATAGAAAATATTTCAATGAATTAGCCAGATT
>CAJNYU010000267.1:0-18583 GCA_905331475.1 Rotaria socialis
AAAATCTATATATATTCTGAAAGAGGAGACTTTGGAGCATCTTCCTATGATAAAAACTCAATTTCGATTTTTTATGAAAAAATCGAGTTTTTTAAGGGGCGGTTTCCCCTTAAAGAATTGCTCGAAATTGAATAATTCTGGTTTAAATTTATCAGATAATAAAAACGATTATTTCGGATTCCAAAATTTGGCCAATAAGGCTTTCACCAAGTGGATATTCGCCTATTGACAAAATAGCAGTGGACTCTAATCAATTGTTGAAAGTCCGGAGGCGTACTAGCGGGAATAAACAATCGATGTTACTTAGAGCGCATTGGATTAATGAACTTTTCCTCTCTACGACTTCATGCTTGTGAGAGAAAACTCTTTCCAATACATTTCTACATTTTTAAGACAAATTTTGATTTTTCTTAGATAATTTGAATCTATGAATAAATTTTTAAATCGTTGGTTAAGATAATAAAATCCTTTATAAGCATGATATGTATCGAGATATTCGAAAATTTTATGAAAAATTTCATTTGTTAAATCTTCAAGTCGAGAAGATTTATTATTGTTATTATTATTATTATTATTATTATTATACAACCAAAATATGATTCCCAAAGATCTTTTAGATTACGAATGATTGAAATACAATCGTCAACTAATAATTTTTTAACCGAAATTTGTTGAAAACATCTTTTGAATACTGAATGTTTTTCAATATATTCGTGATATTCATCCAAAAGCGATCACACCAATACGACGAAATTCACCTTGAGTTTTAAACAAAATATTTGTTATTCAATCAAACCATAATAATCTCCTACCTGAAAATTGATTTTAACGTATAGAAAAAACAAAACTAGTTGATTCGTATTTTTTGTAGGTGGAATATGAGTTTCAAATTACGGTGGGTGTGGGTGTGGGTGAGTGGGTGTCGATGTGTTTGAATGATTTTCTTGTCACCCACACCCACACCCACACCCACACCATCTTGTTTGATGATATCTTCCAAGTAGCCGAGAAGACCATTTCGAAACTCCTCGTTTTTAACTGATTCTTTCAGCTGCGATGGTGTTAGATCGTGGTCAAGCCACATGAGAATATGCAAATGCAATGACCCACGACCCTGATTCTCAACTGTGCCAAAATAGGCTTTAATTGGACCAAGTACACCCTTTTCCACCATACACTTAAGAATAGACGAAATAAGCACGTTAAAAAAGCGAGCGGTAGCTACAGGATGTGAAGCTATAATTTGAGCACGCTCATAGGTTGATGGTATTTTTTCTGGTAGAATTGTATCAAGATCAAGATCTACGCCGGCAAAATAAAGAGCGACACGACTGTGAATGTCGGCGGGATTGATAGTCATGAAAATGCTGGGAAGACCCTGATTGAATATGAGAGCATGAATCTGAGTGCGAAGCGAAGCACGCGAATAGGCCGAGCCCATAACATTGCCACCCACCGTCCTAATTCGTTTCATGAGCATATTGACTCGTGGATTGGTTATTGAAGAGAACGTTTGTGAGGTTGCACTGATCAACGCTGTCTCAATTTCTTTACTTGTCAGTGTCTGAAGGTCAGTAGCTGTGTCCTGAAAGTAAGGTCGCGAAGCCATAAGAGATGCATTCCAACATGCCTGTCGCCGCTGCATTATGTTAAAAAGAACAAACATGAATGAATGATGCTTCTCAAAGCGTTGATCCTCATATGCAAGTAGGTAACGAATATGTTGGTTCAATGATACTGGACTCGGTCTCGTTGAATCGTACGGTGCACCACATCCATAGGGGAAAAGGGTTGGAAATAGACCAAGAAGAAATTCTGGATTGGCACAGTCATTGACTGGCATATTAGATCTAGGAATTACGTAAACATCTTCATTCTCCATATTGTCTGTGGATATATCTGACGGGTCAATCAATGCTTTGCTTGAACTATTTTTGATTTTATGAAGTAGATGCACACCGATATCCTTCGATGCGATAGTTGTTCCATTAACATCGAGTATGGCACTAATAAACTTAGATAAAAACATTTGTCATCTTGCGACACTCATACTTACCTAGTTGTTATTGGGAAAATATTTGTTGTATGTGCCTCACCCTGAGTGACAGCATCTACTAATGGATCGCCAGTATATCCTGCTCGTTCCACGTCACCATCAGCAGCATTTTCTATTCTCTCTATTATCGTCCAGATAGATTCTGGAACGTCGTCTTCAGGTAATTTAGCGATATTTATTTCGTTAACTAAGAAGACGGAGCATGATAATCTCAAAAGATGGTCATGTTGAACTTACTAGGTATCATGCGGTACATGGAGTTGTGATTTTTTTAACCATACCAGAGCATTGTAAACCTTTCGTTTACTGACACCACAAATCTTACGCAATTCTACACGATTTGGTATGTCTGCACCGACAAAAACAATTTTTAATGTATCACAAAGGTCTTCGACGTCCAATGGTAGACTTGTAACAATATTTGACATGTTATGCATGAATGTGATCACATTGCCTTTGAGTGCAGTCTGAGCAGTGGAATGATGGTGAAACGGAGAGTGTAACTTGATAACACAGCTGTTGTGTCGATACAGAGAGATGCTTTAAGAAAAACAATTGTTCATTGTCACCGTTATGTTTTCTGACGATAGCACACTACTTACAGTTTTTCCTCAGCAATAGTCAGCTGTTGAAGTACTAGCGGCATGTCACCAATCCACATCTTGTTTGCTGCGGAAAATATCGGCACTTGATCTTTAGCGAGTGCCCTGTTGCATTCTTGACATATATTGCCAGTTTTTGCTAATGTGTTGTATCCTTTCTTGTAGAAAACCGCATTTGACAAAGAAAAGAAAATTGAACTTGTATTCTCATCTATGAAAAAAGTCTCATATATTTACAAGCAGAATTACACAAGCAGAATATCTACTTTGCGCGGTTTGTTGAGATTTAGGGATGATATCAATTAAATCTGCATGGCAAGAAAGCTTTACTGAGTGCGGAATATTTTGAAGAGCATATTCTTTCATTGTATTAGCAGATGCCCGAACATTGCAGATAATGCAAATAGATTGTCGTAAAACTGACATAGACATATGGTCTGAAAAGTCTTGCAAACAGCACTCTTTTAATTGCATTGGTATGGCCGCTGGCCAGTGATATTGGTCGATTAGAGCTTGTTTTTTTCTCTCTAATACTCGTCGCTGACCCTGTATACTCATAATCTGAGTTTGTTTCATCATGAGCTGCTTTCTACCAACGGACTCTATCTCTTTTAAATGCTGTTGCCTGCATGTCAAACGTGCAGTTTTTCTCTGTTGACTGTGACTTAACCTATTTGAGATCGATCGTTTTCGCTGCTCGGTGAGACGTGCGTTCCGCTGATCCTCACTTTCACTTGATCTATTTGAGACCGATCGTTTCCGCTGTTCAGTCAGACGTGCGTTTCGCTGATCTTCACTTTCACTTGATCTATTTGAGGCCGCTTGTGATACAGGAATGGTTTCAAAGTATGTTTCAGCCGAATCCTTATGTTTTGTGGTATTAGGAGGTGGTGAAAACTCAAGACTTTGTATGAACGACGCTGGACTGTTTTTTGAAGTTGCTTTTCGTGGACTCTAAAGTAAAACAGAGTTCTGATTATCTATTTGTTCTGTTCAAACAGTTTTATATTTTACTTCTGGTGTCGTACTGACTCTCTCGTTATCCTCCGTTCGATAGCTTCGATATTGCTCTAACAGTGGAACAAAGTGATTTGGATTCCAAATACCGTGATTACCAGGACGTGTCCTTGTTGAAATTTCATCTTCAGTACTAGACCAGAAGATTATTACTCTTCTACTATTTGGAACCAATGTTTCTGCTGATTTGTACATTTGATTCATAATTTTCATTTCAGCCCGGTAATCAATATATGGATACACACTTTGTACTTCGCATTGTAAGACGTTAGCGAGAGCGACAATTTCGTATAGCTCAGAAAAGGTATTGTTATTACATGTTCGTCGCAATGCTTCTTCAAAAGGACCAACATGATTGCTACATTGGTTTACATAGTAAATTTTATTCTTAACAAGCTCGATTACCGTACGAACTAAAATAAAATAGTCACATACATCCTACGCACATTTCTGTATGTATTGAACAAATGTGACAGACCTCTTAATTCAACAGCAGATAGATTGGAATCTGGCAAAAGTGATATGATTGAATTGAATAGACAGTTTCCATCAGCAACACTTTTAATAGGGACAAGGTGTTGAACACTTTTGCTAGCTTGTTGCAGATATTTTTGCGCCATACTGTCTACGATGTGTTTACGTTCATCGAATTCTCGTGGTAAAATTAGCTGCAGTGGTGCCATCAAT
This sequence comes from Rotaria socialis, assembly GCA_905331475.1. NCBI lineage: Eukaryota > Metazoa > Rotifera > Eurotatoria > Philodinida > Philodinidae > Rotaria > Rotaria socialis. The sequence goes on from CAJNYU010000267.1 coordinate 4,363, forward strand.
TTCTCGTCCTAAAATGATTTGAAAAAAGTATGAACTCAACATAAACTAAATTGAATATGTACTGCACAAATTGCAACTACAGTTGTAGAAATTCGTTCTTCATAATTTTCTGCTTTTGATGCTAATGTTAAATGACTCAATAATTGTTCAAATCTGTGAGCTCGTTCACATTTTTCGCAAGAAGATGACTGATTTTGGCATATATACAAACCATTCCAAAAATTTTCGTTTCTATTAAAATCTGTGTTATACATGATAAGTTGATCTGAAACAATATAATCTAAGCAAGATCATGTTGACATGTTATTTCTTAGTATTAAAAAAACTTAAACAAATGAATCATTCAAGAAATTCATTATCTAAAGAAATCGATGACAGATTTCATATTCTGTGTTTAGAGAACAATCTAATTCACATAGATGTTTTACAACATTTCAGAATAAAATAGATATAAACGATTTTCTAGCAAATATCAAATGATCCTTATTCATAATCTGTCAGGAGTGTACTGGCTGTTTCATGACCATTCCCGACAGATTCCACCAACGTTGTTGAGATTCTCCTGTAAAATAATAATTGTAATCATCTTCGATACATCTTAAATTTAGATTGATTTCACGTAAAGCCGCTTGAATCATATTGATACAAAAATAATTAGTGTCTCTTTCCAGTGATAAATTCACCTGGACTATAGCAAGAGAAGAACACGACTCAAATAGATTAAGCCATTTATGATTGATGATATATCCTTCACCGCCCACGAGACCCTTCAACTTAAGTTTTGCCAGCGAAGGCATTGTTTTCACAAGTTGAATGATCCATTCAAATGATACTTCGACTAATATGAGGCAAATATAGCAAAGTTTCGGAAAAGTAAACCAACAAAACGAATTCATATTATGATGGAACAGAGTAACATCAAGAAAGCGAATATTAGATAGACCAGATAGTATGTATGACAACTCATTCCAGCTAATAGATGAACATGAGTGCAAAATAAATTGTTCAATTTTTGTTTGTGCCAGTGGCAACGCTCCAGCTTTTACTTTTTCTTCTGATTCATTCGCATAAATTGCTAGTCGACGCAATGAAAATAATGGTAAAATAGATGCAAGTAAATCGTACAATGAGCCAATGCCAGGTACAGTTAAGACAAGCTGCTCAAGTTTTATATTGGCATTTGAAATTTTTCTAAGAAAACAAATGACCCATTCAGGTAGACCGATAAGTTTCAGCGAGCGAAGTTCCAAGCACTGTTCAATGGTATTCAGGCAGCTATCTTGATGCAATTCGAGCGAGATAACTTGGTAGAGGGAAAGTTTCTCTGGAAGAGTTGTAACATCTGCATCAAGAACAAGTTTTCGTAAACGGAAATGGTGATTTCTATTGAACAACACTTCATCTCCTGGTATAGTTATATGTACCAAGCTGAAAAACAGCTCGATAGCATTCAAATATTCAAATATTTGTTGCCAAATATCTGGACATAATTCTTCAATTGCTGTCTTTGCTTCTATGAATAAATATATACTATATCACATTACTTACTAGTAGATTTGTTGTACTGTGTACAAATACGATATCGATCATTTCTTTTGACGAATCGAAAACATTTCATCTGTTGTTGATCCATTTCACGAAACAACGATAATAACTGAACAATAAAATACGTCGATTGGGAATTTGATGAAATTCTTTAAAAAAAAACAGCCTTTTCTTAAATAAATGCATTCGATACCTTAGATTTATTTGTAAAAAACTTCATTTATTTATTAACTAATCAAGAAACAAAAGATGAACAGTTTAATCTAACTAAAACATGGAAAATGAATGAAGATAATTGATTCAATAATACTGCATTGATCATCTAATGGATGTTTATTACAATTAATAAATAGGTGGTAACCTGCATATTCAGCCAGACTAACTATTCTATAACTAAAACACGAAATCCTACCACTATTGCTGTCTCAATCAGAATGAATGATTTGCACGAAATATTACTTATAATTTTTTTCAAAATACAAATGAGGTTTATCGTTCAAAAGTTGTTTGCTTGTGTTATATTTATTTGTAAAGACAGAACACACTGAAATCTAAGATTCTTCAATGTATTGAGCATGCTTTTTCTATTTTCAGATCGGATGTTCATCAAATAATATTATTAAAATTCAGTTTATCAACAAAATTACATTTTTTTAAAATCCACTTATCATCGCTTGGTAATAACACAAATGTATTATTATAATAGTTGTGAATTTATTACCGTCAAGTTCATGCGCGTTTCGCAAATCTGACTCACTCCTATTCAATAACATATCAATTTGGTGAAAGCATTTGGAGCTTACAATTGCATAATGTTACATGCAGTAGAACAAAAAATTTAACATACTGGTCATCTCCAAATATGAATTTAAAAATAACAAAAATAGAAAATACAATCTTGGGTCTGGATGTGGGGTGTGATTATTCTGAAGAAGTACCGAAAATATAATATTTATACTTGACTGCATTTAATCAATGTATCCCTGCCAATAAAAACAGTTGTTTCTCCATTCGACTAAAAGCAAAAAATTTTTCAAAATACTTGTTATTGTAGAAATTGAATCGAACTTATCAATATAACATATAGTATGTATCAATTTTGCTCCATTCTCTAGATTTGGTAAAAACATATCTGCGAAAAAGATAAATTTATTCAAATCGTAAAACATTTTCTTAAATTATTTGAAAATAAAAACTATTAATATCTATTAGAGATGTTATTCGAAACAAACTAATCAAAAACCTGACGTTTTTCATATAGTTGCCACATCAAATTTTATACGTTATAATCGTTATAAAATCATCGACGATTAATTCTTCGAGTAAGTTCATGATTTCAAAAGTTAAAATAGAAAGCGAAGCATCTCAACAAGCAATTATAGTAATTACATGGTCTATTTTATTCTGTATTCTATAGTTTATTATGACTTTTATACACATTTCAGCGTAAAACTTATACTTGTTAATAATTTACAAATTAATGCTCATTTTTGGCATAAGAATTCATTTCCTTTTGTAAAAGATAGATCACCCCCATAAAGATTAAGTTCTTCATTGTAACTTATTATCATATGGTCATTCAGCTGTCGAATGTCTTTTACAATTTAAATTAATAATATTTTCATCTAATAAACTTTTTACAGAAAAAATATGATCATCTAGTAAACAACTTTTGTATGAATCAATTACTCGATTGAATCTCAAAACGTCATACATGCCATGTATAAATATTCAATGAATCTAAGTTTAGTACGACCTAGGCAATAATCTTAAAAATTAAAAGATTTTTTTACATTGAAAACACTAGGAAATATTTTGATATTAATATACCATATATGAATAATGTAACGATTGCTCTTTTTGTACAATTAGTGTACAATAGTCAAAATAGTAATGTGTACTAATTATGATTGTTTTCAATGTGATCACAGTAAAAAAAGAAAGATAGACGAAGCTTTTGACGAAATCAAATTTTCAGAAAATACTGACAATGATGATATTATTGAATAGGAGATTATGTTGCAATATATACAACAAATTGGTTATAGATCGATTTTAAGGAGAGACCAGGTGATAGGCCATATCGCATTTTGATTCGCAGAAATTGAAAAGTTATATGAAGATATAATTTTCATGATTCCTTCGTTCGAACCTCATACAAAAATGGAAAATAAATCAGTCAACTTTGATTTAAACTGAAAAAAGAAACCATAACGAAATCGATTTCTATGTCTTTTTATTTAATTAACTATTCTAATAGCAACTATTTTTAATTCATTTGTCGTAAAATCGATTGAAAACAATAAATTAATTACAAAAAAAGCAAACAGAGGAAATAAGTAACAAAGAGCTGCTTTTCAACTGACTCTATCGATTTAATATAACGAGAGAAAATATTTTAAATTAAGGTTACGAATGATTTTCAGAATTTCTTTTCGCTCAGAGAACTCTAAATTAAAATTCAATTCATTTTATAACTATTTGACTTTTTCAAGACAATCAATTACAACCTTGTGTATATGTATTAATCTACCAATTGGTTTTTCTTTTTGAAAAACTAATCTCGAATAAACACATCCTTTTTTATTTGAGAAAAAAGCTCTTATGCAACAATTAAATTTCAAACAAATAATTTATATTCACATACCAACGATGAGTGGCAAAGATTCTCAAGACTTGATCGAATTTTGGTTATATCTACTTATTCGTACATTTGAATATATTACAGTGATATGAAAGCTCAGTTAAATTTGCAGTGCACAAATTAATTTAAAAAATAAACTCTTTTAGAAAAAAATTCATAATAGGAATAAAGCTCTATAAACAATGTGAGTAAATCTTAATATTCAATTTCTATGCCAATTAACCTATTTACAAATAAATAATTAATTGGTGTTTAATCGAAAAATTGAATCTAAAATTTCTCAAGAACCATGAGCTATAAACTATCAACTATACTTTGTAGAAAGCAAAATTTTATTTTCATTTCATTAATATTCATAAGCATTTATTATTTTAATATCATTATTACAAGATACATTTGCAGTAATATACTCTTGCTTTTAAAATCGTCCATATCAACCTTTCTGCTCGTGAAATTTTCAATTTAGTTTAGTTGTTTCAAAAAATGTAATATTTGTAAGTGTCTTACATATTTTATATTTTACTTTTTATCTGCGAATGCTGAATGGAAATTTATTGGTTATTTAAATCAAACCAATCATTCAGTGTCCTCATGTTCCCCTCACCTGCAAAGAATTTATAACGAAAATATTTGTTCAGTGAGAAAAAAAAATGTATAAAAATTTAGTTGAGATGGGTATTGTATTTTGTAGAAATGTAATAGGAGGTATCCTTTCAATAGAGACAAGAAAAGTTGTTCATTAATAATCTGATTTGATTATGTTTTGTAGTTTATCTGATGATATACATATGTTTATAGTTTCTATTGTATTCGTTAACAGTTATAAGGTTGTTACATGTATTATATTGGATTGAATATCTATTTTGAGAATTGTTTTTCAATATGTGAAATATGTAAAGTTTGAATGATTAAGTTAATCTCAATGATCAATAAATAAACTTTCCTCCTACAAAGGTATGGTTTTTCGATTTTTTTATCTTGGGAATACTGGGATATTAAAGGATTGTTTGAATTTCAACAATGAATACATAAATTTCTCTCCCCCCATACGTTATAGATTTTCGTTTTTCTAAACAAGTGAGGGGGAGGGAGCATGGGATATTAACTCTTTGTCTCAGTTTCAATAATCAATGAATAAGTTTTTCTTCTCTGTAGGATATAGATGTTCAATTTTTTATCGTGGGAATATGGAGACATCAAATAATTATTTAGATCTCATTAATCGAAAAGTATTTGGATTTTTCATGATCTCGAGCAGGATCGATAAAAAAAACTATTACATTTTATTCCAAATTGTAGATATACTGCTACAATCGTGATTCTTACGATGAATCTTACATATAAAACTTTTCATGTCTATTAAAACTGCTATTGTCTTCCATCGATGATGTATATCCTTATGTAAAAAAAATCAATATTCAACTCCTATGGTGTCAATAGTTTGACTAAACCAAATCTAGCATATTTTTGTAAAGAAAAATTTAAACTAGATCGCCACTGGAATCAAGTTCGAATAGAAAAGGTGGCTGACTGCATGTATACACAAAGACATGTGTATATAAATAAATAATAACACGAAAAATATATTAATGCTGTTCTTAGTCTTTCTTTTAGAGAACATTCAATGATTCTGAATATTGCGCCGGTTCTTATTTCGACTATAGAGTAATTAACAATTATATGAATGTAGTCGAACATTATTTGATAGTAAATGTCAACAATATATCCCTTTATAAGAACTTTATAGCTCTTTTTTTTTGTATCGTATATCTAAACCATGCAGGAAATTTTTTGAACGCTGGAGACTCTTTCATTGAAAAGCTTAAGTCATACAAGACGATAATAAAAGTGTATATGCATACAAGATCTAAGATATAAATGGTGTTTCCAAAACTGAGTCTTGTATGACTATATATAGAAACGATCAGCTGTTAATTATTGTTCCATACATTTTTATTGCTTCCAAACGCAGTCAAATTTCACAAAATCGAATTTCAAGTGTGCACTCGTCACATTCTCGCGATTTCTACACCTTTTTTCTTAACGTAAAATGATGTTTAGAGATGGAGAACGGGTAGCTGACTTAAATCGTGACTGATGCGTCGAGAAGAATAATAATAAGAATAATTTGTCATGATAACTAAGTGACTGAAAAGCAATAAGTTGACTAACGACACTTATTGCAGTCAATCATCTTAATTAAACAATGAACATTTATGTTGAACAAGTAGCCATAAAAAGTAATGAATAGTGACTTTAATAAGCAATCCACGAGTAATACTATTCTTGAATAATGCAGATGAAACTGCATGGATGCAATGAAATGATATGATCTTTTTTTGAACTCTACCTATAAATTTGAAATATAAGAAATTCATTGATTGTTTTATTTTCAATGAGGAGCATTCTGATTTTATACGATATAATAAGTTATGATTATTTGAATAATTCGGTTTTATACTACAAGGTTCTTTTTCTTTATAAAACTTTTCTTTTCATTATCTCTTTCTTTATACAGTTTCTTTTTCATTGTTTCGTGCATTTCAAGCTCAATTAAATTCTCATACGAACTGTGAAATACATTTACTCAAGATTGAAATTTAACTAATACTTCAATATTCCCATGTTCTGATCAAAAAAAAACAATGAAATTAATATATTTACTCATTGTAAATAAAATTTACTCATGAATGAAATTTCACCAGTCGTTGAATGTCCGTACGCGTCTTTCATGAAAAAAAATACAGCGAAAATATTTAATCAATATAGAAAGAAATTCTTAACACGTAAATAAAAAAAATCATTCAAGAAAGCTATTTAACCAACCACTCGATGCTCCCAATATTTTCATTAGAAAAAAACTACTGGTAGATTTTGACAAATAGCATAATAATCTTCACAGATCTTTGTCGTCAAATAAATTATAAAGAAACAATGTTTCGTATTTATAAGCCGAGTATGTTTCATTACAAAAAGTGAAAAATGTTATTCCAAACTCATCTGTCACAAATATACGTACGCAAATAAAATTAAGATGACTCGCGATAATAAATCTCGATAGATGACAGCGTCAGATTTAATATTCTACCTTTTTGTTTCATCAAATGAAAAAATAGAATAAGAATCTTATTGAATTATTATTTCGATTAAACAAAAGATATTCGATGAAAACCTTCCTTCAAATATCCCATTTTGTTGATCATTTGTGTAAATCATTGTTCAGCTAATCGTTTCATAACATATTTTTATTTTTATTTTCTCGTTTATGTTTCACTTTTTGAAGTTTGTTAAGTTTATTGTCAATATTTATCCCATAGAGTCAATACGTCGACTACTATTATTGAGTATCTCTAATCTAGAATTATTTTCAATAATTAATAATAATAATGCTATTTCTAGGACTTTTAGTAACGCATATGTAAATATGTTCAACGCAAAAAATCACGATTAAGTGAAAATTTAACCACTACAACACTACAATTGTACACTACGAGAAACGAAGTTTTGTTTATAGATCATTTTGTATTTTATTGAACCATAACGATAATTATTGAGGATATTTTTTCTCGAACTCAATTGCCATCGCAAGTAATTCCTCATCTGATATTTCAGGTATCATTTGAACGCTTGTACGAACACTACTAGCCATAATAGCTGCACTAACGAATTTTGGTTGATCAAAAGATTTTGGAACAGTACTCGAAATTTTATTTTCGTGTGAGTGATGAGCAACCATAACCTTTTTGGCTTCACCTCCAAGTTCATCAGATGCAGTTGTTTTTACTACACGTTCGCTTGTTGTTGGATTTATCTGATATTTCGTTGGTAGACATACTAGTTTATCAGATAGTGCATTCTTACCTTATCATCCGCTGTAATTGTTGACAGTTCTGAGAAAATATTCATGTTTAGTGTTGAATCTATTGTGCAAAAGAGATAAGATAATATAGTTTAAGGAAATTAATCTAGTACAATACATACTTGACGATTGAGACATGTTAAGAATAAGTTGAGTTGAGTAGTAAGCGTGCGTGTATATGTATTATAGAAATCTACAATAAACAAATAGAGTTATTTAACTCTAATAATGACTTAGATTATAAGAATATATTTATTTGATTATACAGATATTGGTGTGATTACTGTTAGTTATATAATCAATGAGAATTGTATTGGAAAGTCAAAATCAAAAAAAAACTGAATGACTTTATTAAATCTGATTTAGTGTTATATAAATATTAATCAATTTCACAATACAAACGCAATCATGATTTAAATATGCAAGAGAGATTATCTGAAAATGGTTCGATCTTCCCTGGTCGTATATCTATGGCTAAATGGAGGTATTTTTGTAACTATTATCAATAAAAAAAACACGACGTGACACAAAGAACTTAATCGATATTAAAAATCTATTTTTTATAAGTTTTATTTATATTGTAATAGTTGTGGACAAACGAATGACATGAATTTTTCCTGAAGTCGAAAAGTGTCGACATTATGTGCGGAAACTCGATAAAATTCTTTTGTAGCAATTTGAATGTCACCGTCATCATTAATATACTGATGATGTTCAACGCGATATAGCGGAGTTTCTTCCTGTGCCATCATTAATTCAAAATCTCCATCGAAATTAATAGGTACTAAAAGATCAAAACCTCTGTTACAATATTTAGCTATACGTGTTCATAAATGCTTTGGACTTTCAGCATGAAGAGAATAAACAATAAATGATCTTGTTGCAAGAGCTTGCAAGAATGAAAATGTTGAAATAATTTTATTTCCTAAACAGCTCATACATGAAGATTATAACCAACACTTCTGTAAAAGAAAGGGCAAATTACCGGTAAATACTACTTGGCAAATATCCATGTCAAAATTATGGAGAATATGCGAAAGTGGTTGTTTTGCATTTCCTGTAGATATTGAGGAGAAGCTAAGTCGAACATTACAGGGTAAAAATACATTGTAGGTAGACACTCCTGGGACTTTTTCCATTGTTATCGCGTGCGTTAAATCAAAAGAAATTATTTTCTTTAGAATATTGACAGTACTGTGTACTATTGTTTCGAAATCTGATGTATCCTCTGCATAATAGAGAAGATTAACATCTTGCTGTTTAGTATCAGAAAATGGTGAGCGACACATGGCATTAAGTACACATCCTCCAGCAATGGCCAACTTAGAAAAATCAATTGCTTCCAGCCATAAAGCTGATGAAAAACGAGTCGCCAAATTTTGTTTAAACTCATCGATAGTAAACACAAATGTCAAATTCGTGCGGCAGTTTCGATCTTCTGTCGAAGGAAAGTTCATGTTAACTAGAATTAGTTGCATGCATATATTTTATATGTCACATAGTTCATTCTAGATATTTTACCTTTAAACAGTTTTTTCTCATACTCATTTAATACTCGTTCCAAGCCGACTGTATGACAGTACCACTCGTAATCAAGCAATCAGAAATCCGCATAATACCAGACAGTGTTCAACGGTAAAAGTCGACAATAGCATTTAAAAAGAGAAGTCTGATACACTTCACGCAACTTCGAAAAACCTTCAAGACCAAAGCATGGATGAATATATAAACGTTCAGACGGCTGAATAACAGAAGAATAACGTGTTGAGCCTACAACAAGGCGTTCATCATCAATTTCACTTTCGCCCATGAAACATTCGAATGAAGCACGGGGGAGTAAAATTCTCTGATAATCACAGAATAAACTGATCAATCTAATAAAATGATGATCGAGTGTTTTTGCAATTGACCCAAATTGTTTGGTACTATCTACTGCTTCAATAAAATTGGTCGCATCTATTCCATTAAGAAATTTTAATAGATGACATCCAACAACTTCATTCAGTTCAACAACTGTGTTTTTCGACATAATCAATCAATATTTAATCAATATTAAAGCTAGAATAAATGATATATCTAAAAATGTTTCAAAAATAAATAGTTGTTATCAAATTAATCGATAATGATGCATTTCTCTGATCAATCATGATAGTAGTTCGTTTCGTTTCTTTTTCGCTTTCATATGTTGCGTTTCATTCTTGTTTTTTCTTTTTACCGCTTCTTTCGTGTCGGTCATCTTTTTTTTCTTTTCGTTGATACAGTGAATGAATCACAGACGAGCAAGTTAGCTCATCAAAGAATTGAACATAGTTCATAATATGTAGACATTTTTTCAATGGGTATAGAGAACAAATTGTGCTTGAAAAAGAAGAATTAAAAAATTCGGTCTAAAACCCAGTGAGAATTACCAATTTAAGAAAAAACTATAAGTATTTCATCACAGCGTTTTATTACCAAACAATAACGTTTCCACTGTTGCACTCTTTATGTCAGATAGGTTTTAAGTCTCTCATTTAGAGTTCATAATACCACAAGTTATGGAATGCTCTGCCATTGCAAATCAGCTAATTCAAATAATTTATTGTCTTTTTATTTATATACATTCATATGCACTGCAATTTTTAATATAAACAATTTTTAATATGAATCTACAATACATTATACATAAATACGTATATTCTTTGTGTCTAATAATCTGTTATACCTTCTTTTAAATACTGAACGATTTCAGAAATATCAGTAAGGCATTTTGTAAGAACAACATCACAACTTTCGTCTTGATCTTCGGAATCAGATGATTTGTTGTTTTCTTCACCTTGAGATGTTGCATTTGAAATCGGTGAAAAAAAAGTTGTATAAAGATTTGGATCTTTATGCAAGATGTTTTTGTCCATTTCAAAATCAAAACCAAACTCATCTGTAATATCAATCACTTTGTTTTTAACACCCATTACTTCGTCTGTAATATCAATCACTTCGTCGGTAATATCAATCATTTTGTTTTTAACAGCCATTACTTCGTCTGTAATGTCAATCACTTCGTCTTTAACATCACTCACATCTTTCTTAATTTTAATCTTCTCTTTTTTCATATCATTTGTTAGTAACAGATTGTGCTGATCACAATGAACACATGGAAAATTGCATCCATTATTTTGTTCATGACCAACAGAAAATTGAATGGTGGTGGTGGTTGTTGCTATCATGGGTAATGTAATGGATATTGATGTATTCATCTATAATTAAAGGTATGTTGTAGTGAATAAAAAAAAATTTTGATGCTAATACTTGATGATCATTATTGATTATAATAGTTGTCGACATCATGAAAATTAGATTTTATCGATAATTTAGGTATGCTGTTTGTAAATATCTAGAATTTTTAAATAAACGATCTACACAAAAGAAGAAGCTAATGATTTAAGGAAGAACAACGGTTCATCAACAGCACAGGTAGGAAGAAAAAAATGTGTAGTTATTATTGACAAACAATAATGATTAATAATTTAATCAAGCAAGAAATAATATTAGTTGTACATATTAAATATACATAAACAAAATATTCTAACCAAAAAAAATATCTAAAAGTTTTTGTACACAGTAATCAGTTTTAACTAAAAACTGGTTATTCATCTGCTACCACATGTTCAACTTTGCAATCCGCTCATGTACTATTATAAGAACAAGCGGGCATATAATTTAGAAACGGACATGAAAAATAAAGAAAACATACTCTCATGTATTTTTATATTTTGTGCCATTATTTGTTCAGCAAGGCGGCGAATGAATGCTTTAAAAAATTCCTACATGAATAGATATAACGTTTAACGTTTATTCAAAGGCTGCTTTCATACCACATTTTCAAAATTAACCAAACGACTTCTAAATGTGTAGCGACAGATATCAATAATCTGTTGTGGTGGAAATGGCCGAAATGAAGATTTTGAATTAATAGGGTTAGATGGATAATACCTAACAAGTGATATTTCTTTTATTGATTTTGCTACTCGAAGAGCAGCGTATGTTTCCTCCTCTTTTCGAAAGAAAAGGTAGAAAATTGCTTTCCCATTCTTTGATGGAACGCGACGATACTTATAATACTTCAATTGTTGATGAAATCTACCGCTCATATCATTGCTAGTTATTTCATCATCAGTGCGATTGTTCAAGACTAATCTACATTCCATATCTTAATGTACTGAAATCAAATTCGAGTAAAATTATCAACTTAAATATAGGTGAAAGAAGAAAAAAATCACGTTTTAATCAATATTTTTCTACTTTAAGAAAAAATGCATTATAACTCAGCTTTTATTTAAACAAATTGATATGACATTTTCTTTTAGTATTATTGAAAAAAACTCTCATTCACATGAGTATCGTGAAACGAGGTGTGTCGAAACACTCTCATCACCGAATATTAACTATGAATTAACAATGAGATCAAAACTTATCTATAATTTTATAAATTTTGGATAAGTCTCATCATACTCAGATTCCGCTCTATACATCACAAAAAAAAACATTTTCTTAACAGAAATGAACATCCATTCATATCTTCTTTTGATATATGTCATTAATTGACTGTTGACTGACAGCTACGCTTAATAGATAATTATGAGATAAAAAAAAGAATAAAGAAAATATAGAAACGGTAGCTAGTTGGTTTTAAATATAAAAGTAAAAAGAATGTTTCATGAAAAAGTGCCGAAAAGGCTCGGTGTCCACAATGGATCGGTTTGCATATTATTCAAGATTATACATACGTATACGAATGTATGCTGCTTACTATAGATTACAAATATGACCAGTTAGTAAGATCTCAAATAAAAAACGAAGTAATACAATGTCAATCCCTATTAGAAAGCAATAAAGCGTCTTGGTAATACTGATGGTTGAGTTGAGAGATTAATGTAGCACATAGAGATGATGCGAAATTAGTTTCCCGAATGAAATGGTGAATATTGTTGTATTCGGTCTCTATTTATAGTTGAACATGAGCCTATCATTATTACCGATTTTTCTCAAATGCTATTGGATACTATTTTTCAAATTTTATTTTTAACGAATAATTGATTAGTTCTGCAATTCTTTTTATCTATCTTTATGTTTGGAGATCATTATCTATATAAATGTTTTTATATTTAGATTTAACATCCATAAATCAAGTTTTATGACACTTTCTATTTGACGTAATATTAATTGTTTTTTATGTTTACATTCAACTCGAAATCGAATTTCCTTCTAAATTTCATTTGACGTAATCTACTACAATTGTTTTTTATGTTTACATTCAATTCAAAATTGAGTTTTATGGTACCATCTCCTTAAATAAATAAATCAACGAATTGGTTTTTATATTTATCTTCGTGTAGAGGCTTTATTCAACCTTTTATTTGAATAATGACTCACTGTTTCTTAGTGAAATCAATGATAGCTAGTTGAAACTACGATTGGATATTCACTACGGTGTAGGGTGCCATTATTGTCACGTTTCGCATCATTTGGAAGCATCTTGCTGTTTTTTACTCTTGCGTGTGAGAAGCACTACTAAGATTTTGGTGAGCTCGAAAACCGTTAATCAGTTTCAAATAGTAAGTAAAGTGGAAACTCTTTTAGAGTTTTCGAGATTATCCTTATTTTAGAGTGTGAAAAAACCGCATTCTGAATGCTCGACTATCTTGTCCTTTGATTTTGATAACACAAGTCAACAAAATTTCTATTGTGCAGATTCATTTTTCAAAAAAGAAATTTATCAATAAAAATAAATCAAGCTCTTCTGTCAATTTCTTTTCCTTCTCGTCTTTTGGAACGTTAAGCGTTGTTTTATCTGATAGAATCAGATTTTTCGATTAATATTTGTTGTGTTATTATTCGTTGGATAGAATTTTCTTGTTGTGCATCAATCTGATCTATTTGAGTGTTCAGTAAATTAGTCTATCTTGAATACATATTGAAACGGCATTAGAGAATCATTCTATTTGGAAAAATGATTTTGTGTACCTTTAAGAAGAAACCATACGATCTTGTTTAATATGTGAACGGAGATTTTGATGTTCGCCTTGCTAATAAACAACTGTGCATTTAAATTGTGGTTGAAGAGCAGTAAAATGTAGATAAGAAAATAATGAGTATAAGACTGCTACGAAGAACATTACTTGATTTTTAACAAA
>CAJNYU010000269.1:0-41425 GCA_905331475.1 Rotaria socialis
GAAGTGAGATTTGTTAACTATAAATGCAATAATTTACAATATTCATGAAACAGATTTCCTAATATATTGTAAGTTAAGTAAATCACGACGAAATCTGTATTCTTTTCAAATATCTGAGCCTCCTCAAGCCTCCCCAATTGGGTTTTAGGGGAGGCTTGAGCCTCCCCAAGCCTAATGGCTCCGCCGATGCCCATGAAAACAATTTAAAAAAAATATGCATTTGAACGCGTTATTTTATTTCGAGCATGATTTCGCTAGAACATTTGCGTGTGTCATAAAACGCGTTTCAACAGTTTTTTCATCAATAAAAACGCAAAAAGCAAATATAGAATGCTTTCTGTAAATTCCGTTTTTTCTCAGTTGTAACACCTTGCCATTTTCGATAAACCCGTTTAAACCATTGAGAATATTTTACGATGCGACGATGAGTAGATTCGAACTTTGAACATTTTAAATAACTTAACTGATGGAGTTGCGCCATACTTACAGATAACATTATGATAATTACACGCCTATACTTAGTGAATATAAGAAGAAATTTTGTATTCTATTCGGCACTTATCGAAGTTTCGAAATAATATCTCTGCCTTTTCCATATCAATATTATTATATATCTAGAGCTAATTTCAATAGTTTCTGGGTTTAGCATTTATTCTTTTCAATTTCTTTTTAATATCAATTTGCATTAATTTAAGTATAAAATCAATCTAAATTATGACAAATTCCTTTCAAAAGAAATTCAAAATCATTCAAAATAAAGTATTTTTAAAAATTATTATTTAGATCAAATCAATTTTATAAATGTAAATTGCTCCCTCCCTAATATTTTTTGATAATAAATAATGATAATTTTTATTTCTTTTATTTTTAACTATATGAATATTTTGACTTTTAGTATAATCTAGGTATTTAGTGACCTTTTTATTTGATCCATCACTAGAAAAAATACTGACAAAAACTTCTAAATAGTATATCTATATAAATATTCAAGCTGTCAAGAGAGAGAAGAAAAAAACTAAGCTATTATCTAAACAAAGTATAGTAAAATAAACAAATAGTGTATAATAATTCTTTTTTTAATATATTTTTGTTTGAAAAGCGAGTTTATACAAATTAAATTTTAGTTCTAAAGATTCAAAAAAGAAGTGACGCTTAAAACACTAATATTCTTTTATTTAACACTGAAGTAATTTAAAAGAGTTAATTTTCATTAGAAAAATACTGTTGCAACGTATTTCCCAAATATACTGTTTTTTAGGTAAAAGATACGTTATTAAAGGCAAGTTTAAACTCGTTCAAGATAATACGTTTAAGCGAATTTTTTAGAATCGGTTTTTTAAACAAAAACGATGTCTTTGTCCGAACGCATTTAAATGACTTTTATTAAAACGCGTTTTCAAATGAAAAAACCTGTTGAAAGGTTAATCAACACGAAAAACGCCTTCTTTTCTTAAAATTTTGGGTTTAAACGCCAAAATAGCGTTGTTTTTTTTTAAAACCTCGCGTTGAAACGCACATGTTTTCGAATTTTTTTTTCATGAGCAATACATTCATCTTATTATTTCATTTTTTGGTTCCTTTTGTTGCTAATCTCTTTTCAGCTATATTTATTATTTTGGGAAGTAGTGCTCGAAAAAGAAAGGCTCAAAAACAACTATCCTATCAGCAACATCTTCGTCAACAATTTAATGAACACAAAAATCTTGTTATAAGTCCTAGAATTCTAGTCATTCTGTCAACGCCTCGCCTTATAATTTCGTTATCGTCCGGATGTGTGAAAGCCTCCCAGAATTCATGGCTATATCTCATTGGTTATATTGTTTCGTTCATTTCTTCAACGTCTATTTTCTTAATATTTATTGTTCCATCGAAATTTTACATGAAACAATTCAAAGATACAATCAATAGTTGGAAGCGACGAATGTTCTCATCGTGACAGTTTACTTTTAGAAAACTGTGAATAGTTGTAAGTAACATAAATATTTGTAGACTGTATTATGCTTTCATTTAAACAAAACGCATCCTTTATAGCTTAATGTCTAAGTATCAGCTTTCGCTTTATCAATAAATATGAAAAAATGAAAATAAACATAAGTGATGAAAGAAAGCTATGCATTTTTATGATTGGGAGAGTGTGGGTGTGTATAATAAAAAAGAAAGCCACGACTACTCTTGATCGTTCTCAAGGATCTCCAGTAGGTATACTTTGCTCTGCATTGTCTTAAACTGAAAAATAGACGTTGAAGGAATATCTATAAAGAAATATTCTCATTTCTAAACAGTTTAAGTTCAAAGAAAGCAGAGAAATCTCTTTTTTCGTTCGGTGTGTGGAAATATTCAAAGACTTCTTACAGGTTTATACGGCAGTGGCAGTGCTTTCGGCTTTTGTTTAGAATTCTGTTTGAAATTATGTACTCCGAGTTCACTTGCTTGTTTTAAGTAGATTGTAAGAGTTGGCTTTCGTATATAGTGTCGATTGTGGTATGTTGGCTCGAATCGGTTATTTTAGTGTTGTCGTTTTGGAAGATTCTCATTGGTATTGATTAGTTGATCATATAGGCTTAAGAATAAAAGAATATTTTGTTGGATCAGATTGGAGAAAGCCTGTTGTTAAGTTGCTTCTCAGGACGATCATTCCGACGGTCTGAACGGACGTCTTAAGAGGCCTGATACGGCTGAAAAACGGTATAAGAAGGCATTAATTTTCACCTTATTTCGCCGTGATCCATCAGCTCGTTTTTAGGGTATATTTTCCTTGAGAAAACGATCAACGTTTTAAACACTATATGCATTGTTTTCTAAGCTGACCGACAACGGCGCTGTTTTTCGTCGTTTTATACCGTTTTTACGTCGTTTAATATCATTTACGGATCGTTTTCTTGGACATGGGTTTTTGAGTGTAGTTGCTATCATCAGTTCTGTTGCCTTATGAGGGTGTGGGGTGTGGGTGTGGGGTATCGGTGTGAGGTATGATCAAGGGGGAAACGGCAGACTTGAAGTAGAAAAGTACATCAAAGTACTTTACTTGAAGTAAGCTTAAAGTAGCTTAAAGTAGCTCAAAGTAGTCCAAAGTAGTCCAAAGTAGCTTGAAGTAATTGCAAGTAACTTCAAGTGAATTTGAAGTTGAAAAGTACTTCAAAGTACTCTACTTGAAGTAAGCTTAAAGTAGCGCAAAGTAGCCTAAAGTAGCCTAAAGTAGCACAAAGTAGCGCAAAGTACTTGAAGTACAAAAGTCTGCCGTTTCCCCCTTGGGTATGATATAAGGATAATCCAAAAGCACACCGACATCGACAGCTCTGGTTTGTGCCAAAGTGTTATGTTTGAAAACGAAAGTGGAGGAATTCATTTTGATATATGTTAAATACTTTTCTTCGCTTAAAAGCAACCTGTGATTCGGAATATTATTTTGTCTTATGTATTGCGTGCGCACGAGCCGTTTGGTCGAAAGATAAAGATTGAGAATGCTAGCTCGCCGTCTGGGTACAAGCACTCGGGTCATTATTACTATATGCAAAGGCAATTGCAATATCAATCACATGAAGGATGCTGTCGTTTCTAAGAAATTTACAGGACGAAAATTTATTTTTCAGTTACCTCATCAAATACTCAAAATCAGAAACAAATATTTATCCTTCTTCACGTTTGCCACACGATGTTTTGTTCCCACACGAAGACCTCTCTTCTGGCGCTTACTGGGGAAGATAAAATAAAGGAATGGCAAAGAAAGAAATGGCTTGAGAGCAAAAAACATCTGTTTGGTTTATGCTCAGAAAAAACTGTCACTTCCCATTTTTCAACTGCACGAAAACAAAACATTTGAAATGATAATCACTCCTATTTATTGAGTGCCTTTACGCGACAGTTTCGCCATTCTCCTTTGACGCGGCTCTGTTGAAGACAGTGACACAGTCGAAGAATATTCAGCATGCATCAATTTTCAAGACAATAGTGCATAGACGAGGACCCATCTTCTCCAATGTATTATTTACTTTGCTCTAATAGTATATATTATTGAAGTGAGTTTAATAGCAACTGTCCTGAGATTGGTAATGCTCTATTCGTCTGTGCTTGCAATCGCAGTTAGAGGTGTCAGCCGTCCGCTTGGAATCACGTCGGCTCTAACGAAGACATCGGGTTCAGCAAAAATCATCTGACGGCTTATACCTCTAATTGAAATAGACCAGGCCACCGATGTGGAATTGTTGAGTGAAGTTCTTGCTTTTATCGAGGACCCCAGCTAACGGAAGGAACCCTTAATTTAAAGTCATGCTTTTCTTGATTAGTGTACGAGTCTCTCAAAGAGGAAATCCAATCATCTTACCATGCATAAATGCATGTCCATTTGGGTTGTTTGTTGACAGTGGTGGGTAAAACGATCAGCTTAACTGCTTGGATTGTCGATGATGAGCTAGAATCACTGAAAATGATTCAGCTATTTTCATCAGTCTCTCCGTTACCGAGTGATAACTTCTATAAACATTGAAATCAATGTGTAATTTAATCGATTGTGTTAATAACATTTTTATATTCTGTTTCAGATAAAATGAATCTTATTACTAGTGAGTTTCTTTTCGATTGATTTCAAGTTGGTGTAAGATTTAATCATGCATTTGTTTTCTTCAGCAATTTTAATAGTTTCAATCACGGTGATCGGCCTAGTTTACGGTCATTTAACACGGTCATCGTTGGCTGAGAATGTTTTCTTGCCGAAGGAAAGTTCAAGCGATCCATATGAGAATCGTTATGTACAAACAATATTTCGAATGAATAAAAAGGAGCTGATGCAAATACCGAAACTTGACGATGAGGTATTTTTATTCAATCTAGAGCGAAATATCGATGACATGACGAGTAAGTGTATGAAGGCAAAGAAGAATTTCAGGATGAGGATGTCACAAAATACAAATCGACTTGTCATCTTACCTTTACGTGTGGCAAAAGTTTAGATTATCAGTAAATTTACGAATTCTACGCTAACTCTTCCGCTAAGAATCTCTAGACAAAAAGAAACGTTTTTTATTGCGATTAATTTTAGGCTTGGTTGTAATTAAAGATGTATCGATGATATTCGATGATAAACTCGACGAACAGCTATTATCACAGCGTGACATTGAAGAGAAATGGGAAGATCTAGTTGTAGCGGGTCCGATTACTGTGAATTACATCAGTAATCTTATGCTAGTAGCCAGTAGAAGAGATTTTGCTTTAGTGCGACCGACACCCGATTATGTTTATACTCACATGAAATATCCGAATTCCTTTCGCGCCACTTTGGTTCAGGTTGCAAACGAAATGTACGCGGCATTTCTCGGTGCACATACCAATATGGATCGTATTCAGACGAATATGCAGCAGATACCGAATCATCTCAAGACCGCTCTCAAACTACTCACATCTGCTTCACCTCGTCTTATTAAAGCGTTACTTCCGCTAACATTGAGTAGTATTGAACGGATTGCCAGTCAATCGGTTGAATCAGCTAATTCAACATTTCAAAGCTACACGAAACTTTCAGGATTGCTAGGTGAAATAACAGCAGTTACTAAATACACTCAGAATTCGACCGAACTCGTACTTGGGACAATAAACGATACCTGGAATAACTCAACTAAAGAACAAGAATTATTAAATTCTCAACTCGAATGGATACGTCAAGAATTTGAAACCGCACGAGAAGCTCTACAGAAAGCTCAAAAAGAATATCACGACGCGTATCATGCTATTCCGGGACGACGAAAGCGTTTTCTGGGAAGCGTCGGAAATTTCTTCGGTGGAATATTTAGCAGTGTGGTAAATGTTATTGGTGGAGCATTGAATACTGTTGGATGCATTTTTGCTTCATGTAGTGGCAAGCCCAATAACTTGGCATTCGAAAATGCAAAAGCGAAAGCAGAATTGGCATATAAACATTTGCAAGAAGCACAAGCCATATACGATACATGGTATGCGAAAATGTTGGAGAAGCAGAACACACTGACTGCTACTATCATACAATTATCTCAATTGGACATGGATAAAGTCGATCATCAGACCATTATTGATATTCTTGTCAAAGCAGCCAAAGAAATCGGTCATATACAAGAACAATGGAATCATATGATTCGATTTTTTTCAAAAATCTCCATTCAAGCCGAACAGACACAAGAGACAATTCTATTTGAATTCGTTGCCGTTATTGAGGCAACCGAAATGATAAGCGGATATTTGGATGACGCTGATCGAGAATTCTACGTCACATTGCTTCTTCAAACAGCAGATGATATAGATCGTGGAGCACATCTGTTGTATATTATGTCCAAAACTTATTATGATGTTAGTGCTAAATATATGATGAATCAAATTGCTGGAATTTCAGGACTTTTGGTCACTCAAACAAATGAGGAACGTGAAAATCGAATGAAACAAATTGCTCAAGAAACACTTTCAACATCGGCAAAAGTGTCTCGTATGGCATTAGAACGGCGGCAACAATATGAACAACGAAATAAAGAGCGACAGGATGTTTATCAACAATTTATTCAAGAAGCTAGTTTGAACGAATTTCAATCATCCATCGGAAAATAGTACATTTCATTCGGTGCAACACTGTCGAAGGCGAAAAAGAGAAAATTGTCTTTGAAAGTTGCTCTTGAAGGCGAATTTAAAAATAAATTTGTATCGTGCACTTGAAGTGACGATAGAGAAATTGTGCAGTAAGAATGATAAACAATTAAAAGTAATATAAGGTGGCCTAAAGGTCACTTTCTCTAAAACAAAATTGAATATCAGCATTAGGACTCGAACAGGGTGTGGGTACAGGTGGGTTTGATTGGGCCTATGGGTATTGGTGCAGATTTATGGTGGAAGTCTACATGGTTGAACTGCTTTGAGTCGCTCGTACCTACACTCGACCGTCACCCACACCCTTAAGAAAGAATTCTACTTCTAGTGTTAGTACTTGTACGATGTAACCTTGTGAACCTTCAACTGACAAGAAAAATATATTCGATAGACAAACAAACCCTTTTTCTACAGAATTAAATTCTCTATCGAGTAG
Source organism: Rotaria socialis (assembly GCA_905331475.1). Classification (NCBI taxonomy): domain Eukaryota; kingdom Metazoa; phylum Rotifera; class Eurotatoria; order Philodinida; family Philodinidae; genus Rotaria; species Rotaria socialis. The sequence goes on from CAJNYU010000269.1 coordinate 7,037, forward strand.
GATCAGACTCCAATAAACGATAATTGTTAAATGTCTGAAAGATAGAAAATTGATTATGCGACACACGTTAACTTTTATCTTTCATCATTGCTCCATACATTGATACTGTTTTCTTTGTTGAGCTCGTGAACAATGACTGAACATTTGCGGTATCACTACACCTTATCAATTTATCTGATAGAGAAGTCAGCAGATGAGGATTGAAATAAAAAGTTGCTGGCATTTGTGATGAAACCTTTTTTATTAAAATTAAATCTTCATTAGTACGTGATTGAGCGCCGGCGCTAAATAAAAGAGCTCAAATAATTCTGTCAGATTTTTCAATTTTATTGAAAAGGTCAATTGCGTTATTTGCCGGATTATTTCTTATGCAGCCTAAAACAAAAGAATCAGGAAAACTTTTACGAGCGATTCGAAGAAGCCGATCCCATAGTCCGAGTGAAAATGCTTTCTTTTTAACATAAAACGATATTTTTGGATATCAGGTTGTAATTTCATAGGATTACCGTCTTCATCGCTTCGATTATATGTGTTTTTGTAAAATAATGCTTTTTATTTCGAACGTCTTTTCTTAATATAATAATTAATCGGCGAAAATCGTTACCTTCAATACGTGTAAACGAGATTAAATCGAAACATTGATGCTTTTCTTACGAGGGAACGTTTTGAACTATCCAAGAGCTTTTGAGTTCGAAATTTTACCATAATGTAGAGTTCAGTGAGGTATGAAAAATCCCAAAAGAACAAATGTCCATAGGCCTTCTGTTCTGAGTTATAGGTATTTTACTGAAATCTCGTCCTGCAGCAGGGCATCTACGAAAAAATCAAATTGCAATATTTCGACCTGAAATTCCGCTCAAAGACAGATCTATTTAACAATAGAATAGCCTGAAAATTTCAGCCCAGAAAAATACCGCATTACTGAGATATTCAAGTTCCAAAATACAGAAAATTTTATAATTTTTGGGGGATATACGTGTTAATTGAGACTTGAATATCTCAGCAATGGGTTACAATTTTGATCTGAAATTCTCAAGGCATTCTATTGTTAAATAGATCAGTCTTTGAGCAGAATTTCAGGTCGAAATATCACAGTTCGATTTTTTTCGTATATGCACTGCTACAGGATGAAATTTCAGTAAAATGCCTAGCTATAACCCAGAACAGAAGGCTTATGGGCACTTGTTCTTTTGAAAATTTTCAGAACTCATCGAACTCTACCTTAGGAAAAAATTTCGAGCTCAAAAGCTCGTGAAAAGTTCAAAGCGCTCCCTCGTCAGTCACTTGCCGAGATAAAGGTACGCTGGGATGGACAATGAGAATGAGGCAGCAGTTAAACCCAAAGAATTTGAAATTCGCTTTCGAAACATAAGAAATTTCATATTATTCTAATGCACAAAAACAGTTCTTATTCCTATATCAGTTGTTGACATATAACTAGCTGCAATAAAAACACATTGTTTAGTCACAATGGCGCATACATCAGCCGACTATCTACTTAACTTTTTGATAAAGGATGAAAAATATTCTTGTTGAATAATGATAAAAAGCAAGCACAAAATTATATGAGTTTTTTTCTGTTCTGGTATATTATATCAGCGTGATGCTTAAGTAGACATTTGTTGAGAACGAGAATGATTAGTTGAAAATAGAGTGAGTATTTTGAAACAACGAATGTGATAAATTCTTGCTAGCTTTATTGAATTGTTAAATAAATATAGAATTTTGCAATTGACAGTGGCTGAGCAAATGGGTTTAACATCGGACAATTTAATTCTATGTGAAACTATTGTTTCGTTGTCCGTTGATTTTTAGACATTATTTGTCGTTTTAACTGTGTTTGTTCGTGTGTTCAAGGCTATGATTATGTTCATTGACGACTAATAACATACTCTTGAACTTGATGCCCTCAATCAAGATCAATACATGACATATCTCAGTGATAATATCATTGGGATTTTCTAAAAATCAAAGTGTCACCTAACCACATATAGATGGATAGATGGATAGATATATAGATATATAGATAGGTAGGTAGATAGATAAATAGATAGACACGTAACAGTTTCTTTTTGGAAAATCCCAATGATATTATCACTAAGATTTGTCATGCACTCATCAAGATATGTACATATAAATTATCTTTACAAGATCTTTCTTACAAGATAGTTCATTAGGATTGATATCCTGCAAAGAGTTAAAACTTTGTTTCTATAGGATAAAAACAATAAAATACTATTCTCTTTTATCTAATTATCGAACATTGAGACAAAAAGTGGTCAAACATAGTCCATGTTTAAAATGAAGATAATAAATTTGTTTTCTTCTTTTCAGATAACACATATATGCCAACGAATATCTTCTTAATCATCAGTTAACTTATTGGATTAAGCGCATTTTTCTTCGTAGATTCTTATCTGTTTTTAATGAATTTCTGATTGAAATTTGGTTGAACCTGTTCACATTAACTCAAGTAAAACTGAGAAAACAATTTAGTTCTTAATTATATGATTCTTTGTTCGTCCCTGCCTTGAAGATATCTAGATCAATTTTTACTGTTCTTATAGGATCATCGTACTTATGGGGAATCGGTTTCAGAATACAAATTCAGAACAAATCAGTTGGCCTCAATCAAAAAATATCAGTTTGGCTCAATCAGAACAAGCACCTCGAAGATTCGCCATAATCATTGGAAATAATAAATATGAAAATAAAAAATTAGAAAATTGTGTCAATGATGCGACTGAGCTTGCTGCATCCCTTGAAAGTGTCAACTATAAAGTGACACTTCAAACAAATGTCACATGTGATGAAATGCACCAGTGCATCAGAGATTTCACTGATTCTATTCAAGCTAACGATTTTATTATTTTTTTCTTTGCTGGCCATGGTGTTCAATGGGGTAATCAAAACTATCTTCTTCCGTGTGGCTGTAAAAAACTTGATAGTCGGGATGATATGGAGCGTTATGCGTTTAATGCGCAAACAATACTAGATACGATGGTTGAGAAAGAACCAAAATGTATTGTATTCTTACTTGATTGCTGTCGAGAATATTGGCTACCCAAACATAAACGCGGAGACGCGGTAGATCAAGGGCTGACACCAATGAAATTATCAACAGAAACACTAATTGCATTTGCTTGTGCAGCGGGAGAAACAGCAAATGATTCTTCTTATGGATCAAAAAATGGAACATTTACAAAACATTTGTTAGAAAACATTAAGATTCCTGGTTTGGATGTAATGAAACTAATGCAAAGGGTAACGAGAGGTGTTAAAAAGGAAACAAGAAATGCACAACAACCATATTTGGTTTCCTCAATTACGGAAGATATTTATATAGTACCAGCAGGTAAACCAAAGTTTGCAATGTTTTTGTTGATTTGTAGCTTTGTTTCTAAACCGCTCACATTGTAAAATGTCAGCCTGGTTCTTATTTTAATATTGTTAACGTAATTAATTAATTATTTTTCATATATAGAAACGATCCAAGCAACAAAGAGCACACCGACTATTCGGAAACCATTAAGTGCTAATACGCATAACCAATTAACAAGGGAAAAACAGTCGTATGAAGTAATGATCAATAAAAATTTTAATTCTCATCTGAATGATTGGAATCGTTGCTTTCAATTTATTTTAGAGCGCTGCTGATGATTCAGCTACTTCACAACTTGTGCCATCGAAAGGCAGTGACGAGTATATAATTATATTTAATATTAAGTGTAAATCTTTGATTATCTTTCTAGAATGGCTCATTCGACATCGAACGCGTCAGTAAAATGTAAGTGTGAAAGTGACATTTTCTATGTCTGATCAAGTTAAAATAAAATATGATAAAGGTATGAAAATAATTGTCAGCAAGGCTCTGAATTAGTACAATTGTGTTTCCTCTTATTCGTTTTCTTACCAGTGGTTTTTATTTTCTCTAATGATCAGTATTTCTCGACGCTCATAAATGAATAAGTCTAAGTTTTTTAATGGTGAGAGAGTTACGCGTTGGAAATTGAGGAAAATTTTCGCAACAAAATTATATTCCAAATCATTTTGTGAACATTGTTTACATACTCTGAAAGTTTGATTAGATTTGAAAAAATCTGTACATTTGGTTTGCAACCATTGCATCGAGTACTTCAATCTCAGTAGGAGTATCGAGTTACCCACAGGTGAATTGCGAACTATCCCGAAAGCAATGATTTCCACCCGAACAATAAGTCTCAGTGTAGACCATAGATTGAAGCATACTCTACTTTTGCTTGCCAGTTCAATGAGAAATTTTAGTGGATACCGTCATAGATTTCAAGTCATCGATGGACTTTTGAATCACCATGATATTCAATATTGAGACAAAAAAATGTGGAAACCTTGGATTCAAATCCGAGTGTTGTGTGTGCTTCAAAAATGGAAGCTGCCGAAAGATTGATTTTAATCAAAATGTCTAAAAGAATCGACTAGTAGTGTCAACATACGTGAGTTTTTCATAGTTTTTGGGTACTGAGGTATTGAGGAAGTTTCAAAAACAGCATATTTATCCTAAAAGTTAGCATCATTTTATAGTTCATGAAGTTCTCTATCGAATGGTATACAATAGTTGAGTTTTCACTTTGACTATGACAAAACTTTTGATTTGTGAAGATTGGAATAGATCACTATTTGCATAGAAAATAATGATATTTCTTGCTGTAACTTAGTAAATCATTTACGAATTGTTCTCATATTCGAACTCGACCGAGATATTGATGACATAATGCTGTGTATAAAATTCATGACAATCGGATTAGCCTTTCTGGAGTTATCGTGTAAAGAGCCGGGCGGACACACTGACCGATTCTATAGTGTACTCACTTTTTGAGTACACAATAAAAACAAAAATATCAAATAATAGGAAGAGAATATTTAAATTTAAGTACAAAAACTGAGTTTTCTGCGTCGTTCAGTACAACAGAAAGGATTTTATGGCACCTCAGAAATTCAACAGGTCGAATCATGTCAGGATACTCACTAGTTGGTGATACAAAATTAGTTAGTCGGGTTTGCAATTACAAAAATACATCTTAAATCAGTTGCACATTGAAAAGTTGATGCTGAAAAGAGAACGTCTTTATCCATGTACCTTATTGAGTACAACATTTCTGTTAGACATCCATTCATACAACTTTCAGATAAATTGGCAACAGCTGCTGCTTTTCGTCGAAAGCGGGCGTTAGTCATTGGCATTAATGAATATGCTCGCCATCGACTGCGGTACTGCATCAATGACGCCAAAGATTTAGGTGAAGCTCTTCAAAGAATTGGATTCCATGTATCATCAGCATACGATTGCGACCGTAACGACTTCAATCGAAGCATTGCTTCATTTGCTGAAGGTACGAGCAGTGACGATCTGACTTTATTCTATTTTTGTGGTACTGGTTTTCAATATAACGATGATCTATTTCTAATGCCTTCTAATTATGATGATCCTTACAACGGACCCGATCCAGTGTACCTAAAACATAATGCAATTAGCGCACAGTTAATAGTGGAGCAAATCACAGATCGAAGCTGTCGAGTTTTGATATTAATATATGATTCCTGCAGATGCTACGCACAAACAAAAATACGAACTCGAGGAGTCGCAGAGACATCAAAACTCACAAGTATGAGATCGCCAACAGAAACTATCGAACTTTTCTCTTGCAAACCGGGCATGAACGCGAGTGATACTTCAGTAAATGGTAGGAACGGTATTTTCATGGGAACCTTATTAAAATACATAGACACGCCACACCTAGATATCGAAGAAATATTTCAAATGGTTACAGCAAGTGTTAGAACTCAAACTCGTGGTTGCCAAATACCAGAACGAAGAAGCGATCTCACCAAAGCAGTTTACTTGGCAAATTGAGATATCGACAGTTTGAAATTTCTACTCGTTTTTAACAATACACTTTTGACAATAATATATCAGTTTAATTAATCTGTCATTCTTCACACTCATGTGCTTAGGACACAGTAGTACTTCAATTGAAAATAGAGCAATCTAGAGGTTGTGTGTGTGTATGGGTGTGGCAGAGCTGTAGCCGAACCAGTCGATCTGGTAAATGATTGCTTGCCCGTCTGGGTGTCAATGTGAGTAGGAGTGTAGAAAAGAGAAGGAATCAAATTGGTGACCGCACATATCGTCGCACGACATTTCGTCGCGTTCACTTCGTCGCAATCATTTCGTCGCACGATCACTTCGTCGCAGAGCATTTCGTCGCACGACACTTCGTCGCAGAAAAATTCTTTTCGTTCTGTTCGTCCCTATCTATTTGTCGCATCTCTCTTAATGAATTATTCTTTTTGTGTATAACCAATGGAAAGTTTATGAGTTAATTTCTCTATATTTTGTGCATAATACACATAACATAATGAGGAACAGATTGAGAAAAGAAATAATCTAAAGAAATAAAATGAACTAAAGAGTAATGTTGCCTGCTATATTTTTTAAGAAATGATCTAGGTGAGATGAGTAGAGGGAGTTGACCGGTTGAATTTTAATATCAATTTTTAATTAAATAATCGGAAAACGATCGGGTTTTGGAGCATGGGAGCGTGATGTTAGTGGTGAGAGAATTGTCTTCAGGAATAAATTCGTATAACAACAAGCTTCATTGATAAATGATTTTTATTTCAATTAATTGATTGATGTTCAAAACGATCTTAGCTTTACAATCTCGATTCTCAGATCGAAGAATAAATTTAGTCGTTATTGTACGTTTTTCAGTATAGATGTCACCTTCTTGGAGCATCATTGCTTTTTATTTTATACAAAACAGTTTTTCTATTTGAGACACTTTGGTTGAAAACTAGTACGTAGTGAAAATTGAAATTAAGGAGTGAAATGTATTTTTTTTATTTGACTTGCAGTCCAATAATTAAGAATGTCGGATCAGTACTATTTTTAGTTTTGGATTACTCAGAAATTCATGAAGCGAGCAACAAATCTAATTAGTCCTCATTAGCTTTAGCACTATCACAATTACATGAGAAAACTTTTTTAATTTATCCTTTCACCGAATTAAAATTATGTCTCAGCAAAATTAATTGTATATCCCTATCGTACATATCTCTTGCAATATTTCATTTATTGTACGTTATTTCCATTGGTTGTACACAAAAAGAATAATTCATTAAGAGAGATGCGACAAATAGATAGGGACGAACAGAACGAAAAGAATTTTTCTGCGACGAAGTGTCGTGCGACGAAATGTTCTGCGACGAAGTGATCGTGCGACGAAATGATTGCGACGAAGTGAACGCGACGAAGTGTCTTGCGACGATATGTACTAGTGCCATCAAATTCACATTCACATGTCGCGCCTCTTGATTTATTTCTCTACTTGACTGCAATCATAAGAAAACCAAAACGCTACTCTTTATTAATAAAATTTCATTGTCTGTATATGAATGCTATTTGTAGAACATATTTTTCAAGTAAAATATTTTGATACATAAAAATTGGTAAAAAAATGAACGAAGTGGATTTAATGAGGAATAAATTTAGAAAATGTCTTTCTTCAAGTTTCTGTAAGAATTGGTCACGATTAGTAATTGAAATATGTCAATGGAACATCTGAAACAGAGAGGCATGTGAAAATAAAATGAATGCAAGAAGTTCTAATCAATATCTACCTTCAGGAAAAATGTATGTCGCAACATCGTCCTTAATAGTTTCATGCAATGAATAGAAATCATATCCGTCAGCATCCTGTTGCCGATTAACTCGAATATGGATGAATAAGTTGTCACCAATCGATACTTTCATAAAATAATTGACACCATAAGCTGTCTGTTCTTCGGCATACTGTGTTACCCTAATTATTTTGAAAACACGAAGTCACTTTTTATAATATAATGGTAAAAAATGAAAATGGCTTACTTCCAATTTGAAAACTGTTTTACTCGTTCTTCTTCGGTAAATTGATGCAGTTTACTCTCGCGATGCTTCTGATGTAATGCATTGATGGCCGCCTCTTTGATTTCCGGGCGATCACTAGTTTGAATGAAAACAAATCCATCGTGATAGAATACTTATTGATGATCTATGAAGATAACTTACGCTACTGCTTGGATTTCAGATGTTGCGTCCTTAAAAGAAAAATATGAACATGACATGTAAAATAGTTTACTCTTTCCATGAACGAACCATAACAGGCCCCATAGCATTGCAATCTTCATCCGACATGATTGTTTGTGCTCACGTACTGGTAAAAAAATCTTCTAAAATCAATAATTTTTTTGTTGTTGTGTGAAACTGTGCACAGTATATAAATACTCTTTGCTGTGCATGGTTGTAAACCCTTTTCAGCCGGATGTTGCCATATGGCAACATTTTCCTCTATAGGGGTACGACGTTTTTCATATAGCCGGCGGTAAAGTGTTACGTTGCTCTATTCATTTCGTTTCTTTCTGAATACGTATTTTGGTTACCACTCGCTCGTTCACTACGATTTTATCATTGAAAAAAGCAAGAAACACTCATATTGATAGCAACGCAGCAGAAGAGCTATGCATTTCTCTCTCCGTAGTGAAATACGCATTACTTTGCGCTGTTTGCATTCTCTCGGTCCCTCTCTAATGGAATCAAGAGAAAATAGAAAGTGGCGCTTGCTCTTATCTTCAACCCCTTGAATTCGTTTGTTCGTTCGTACGCGAACCAAATATTTCGTTATAACAGTCTATTATATTCTAGGATGTTTTATTTTATTTAAATTAGCCATATTATGATGACACATGATTAGAAGCATATGCTTGTAGTGGTTGTATATGCCTACATCTCAGACACTTTTCATTATCTTTCTCATAATGGAACTTATCATGGCAAAAAGAACCCATAGTGATATTGTCAATCAACGGACAACCTCGTATAGATTGAGAAAAGTCTATTCAGATTGCCTCATTTTCACTTAGCCCTGTTTGTGAAACAATTGTTGACTATTTTAGCTTGTACGAGAGATTGAGTACCGATGTTTTTTTCCAGAAAAAAAGTCAAATGCGCCATCAACCGGCGTGTCTCGATTCGTCATCAAAGGAATGTGGAGTGAAAATATTTGATTGCGAACAATTCTGAATATGGAGAGCAGAGCGCTTTCTTCAACAGTTACGTTCATTGTTCTCATTTTTTTTCGTTGATTCAAATGGCATCCCAAGTTGAACCGAATAAGCACACCGTATATGGGCTCTGTAAATCTCGAACTCAGATAATTTGTATGAAGTTGGAACGCCAGCTAAAGGAGCACAAGTTTGGTGTGCTTTGCTATATTGTGAAATATGTGATGTCATGATAAGGTGATATGAGATAATAAAATTTCTTTCATGCGCACAATGAAATAATAATAGAAGCTGTGAAACAATTTCGGGGACGGTACGGAATTTGTTTATGCAATAACGGGAAAGAATTTGTTTTAACAGGAACGGAAATTTTGTTAATTTTCCGGGAGCTGGAACAAGAAACAGAAAGCAAGAGAAGTCGTTTCCGCAGGCTCCTAGTTATTCCACAGCTGCCTGCATACTACTTTGTAGCCAAAACATTTCTACATATGAGGAACCAAATACTTTACTTCTGCAACATTTTGCACAGTTTGGATGTTTAATGAAAGATATATGGGTTGCATCAACACAGTGCACCCTTTTTTTCTTAACTACATGAAGCAGTCTAATACTTGATTGGTTGCATGTAGGAAAAGATAGAGAAAAGCAAGACGAACAAATTTTATTAAGAACTTAGTGATCGATTTTGTACTGCAGAAATGTTACAGATTTCAAATGTGGCCACCAGCAAAAATAGCCAGAGGGATCCGAACTACTCCAGAGTACTGTACCTAGTAAGATCTTTTATAATTAAGAAGAAAAACTATCGATACGTTAGAACTTTATTAAAAATGTTTTATGAAAAACTGCCTATTTGTATTTCTGACATAAAATTAAATAAATCTAAATTGGACTTGAGATTTGAACGTTGTTTTATTGTTACTAAAACATATATTGGTTCCGTAAATCACAGTATTTGATTTGCTGACTTTTGTTTCCGATGCTACGATAAAAAAAGAAATTATGTTTTTTATTAGGGAAAAAGTTTATACTAGTCCATATTTAATTGTTCTTTTATACTTTTTTTTGCGTACAAACATAATACATCACCTTAAAACACAGTACCGAATTTCTGTAACGTGTGGTATATTGAGTGTTGAAGTGGGTTAATGCAGTCATGTAATTGCTGCTTCTGTCTGCAAGAGGGAGGAGTGGAGAGAGTTGAAAAACTTCGATTTATTTTGTTGTTCGACAATACACCAACCAAAACTGTCTTTTTAATTTCTATATTGTGAATAATACTTTTTATGGGCGCTTTATTTTTAAAAATTTTTATTATTAAAGGGGGTATCTGTAATACCCTAGAGAATGTACAAAAGTCAGGGTAACCGAAGCCAATACTTGGAAATTTATTATTAGTTTTACTGGCAAAGGTACGTTAAGTACTCACATCGGTACATGTACTGGAAGCGTATTTGCGTGAGTGCCTAAACAGACGAAGTTACTACAGAAACTAAGGCAGAGTATCCTAATTTTCTATTCTATTGGTCCAAGGCACTCTACATAGAGAAAACACATGATTACACTGTAGAAAACGTTGATTCGTAGAGATTGATAATCACTTTCGGGAATTTACGTTGCCTTTTTATGAAAAATTTTGGAATTTTAATCTAAGATTATACTAATCGAGGTAACAAGCCATATGTGAGGGCAACTGCAGTCGTCTTTCAGTCGCAGATCGTGATCATCATATATGTAGAGAAAAAGAACTAAATGGCCGATTCATTAATTCTTTTTTGTACTGAAGGTATGTACTCTAATGAATTCATCGATGACAATTATTCCAGCTATTCTCAGCGAGAAAGAAATTTAATGTACCCAATTTTCATTACAGATTATACTTTCATGTAATTATAGTTATTTCAACAAAAGCTCAATGGTCAATATTCCGAAGATATAATACCGAAAATGTAGCATTGAAGAATTTTCCTAATTTCTTTTCTAATGAGTAGCTCTTGTATCCGAAAATATGAATCTGCTCAATATTATAAAAATTCTGTATTTTTAGATATGTCATCATTTTTTTTAGAATAATTTGTGATAGTAACTTGGATTCTATATAAATCAACAAAATAAACTTCTCTATGGCTTCTTTTATTTTCACATATAAATCAAATTTTTGCATATATTAGTTTATCTAAACTTCACATACATAATAATTCTTTCGTGTCATTATTTTTTTTTTTTATGAGCCTGACAAATCATTGACGATTAGTGAGATTCTTGATGCAACGAAAGTTTTAATCACAAATCTTAAGATTTATATTTTTGGGTTACAATAACGTTAAAATGTGCAATACTAGAAGAATTCAGAATGAATGATTGATTGATTCTGAATATACTTTAATATTCCTAACAGGCTACCTAAAATTACTGTATGATGTTACCTGAATGGGGGGGGGGGGGGTATTACAGAANCTCTGTGTTGTTCTCTCTTATTGCTTATTGTCGTGCTTGTTATTTTCAACATTGGCACCATTATTTCGTTTTTCGCGCTTAGATTCAGAGAAATGAGATATAATTACTCTCTTTTTCTCCTGAAGTTTCTTAGAAGCTTCTTGATATATCTCTCTTCACTGAGATATACTAATTCTTCTTTTTCTTCTCTGACTACTATTTTTCTTCTCTATCAAAAAGAATCATCTTTTTGATCAATTACATACTACCTTTTTCTTTTCAACTTGATTGTTCTTTACAATCGTTCGAACTCGCGTCAGCTAATTGCTTGTGGAGTTCTTATTATTATTCTCAACTATTTCTGTTCATTGAATAAACAATTGGATCTTCATCCAATATTCAATACTATTTAATTTTCGTTGTTGTCATTCTACCATAACCAATACTGTGGCACCTGGCATTATTAGTAGTAGCGTCTCTGATCCTCATCAAGGCGTTACAAGTGGCGATCACACCAGGATCGACGTTGTGAGTTCTGTCTCTCGTCAGCCTGTTAACTATTATTCTGCACAATTGATTACTTTGAACTTTCAATCAACATCGATTCCTTCACCATCTCAACTATTATCTCCATCATCAATGGAACACTGTTCTTTTGAAGAAATGGATGAATTAATTCGGCCATCTTCTCATCCAGTTACACCAGCAGTTATCGATTCTTCAAAAACTGATCAGGTTGTTCGAAATACAACGACTGATTCTCAAGATATCATACTCAAAACAATCGAAGATAAATTTCGAATAGTTTTCGATCGTCTTGCACGTGTTGAGCGATCGAAATCTACACGCACACTCATCAACAACGACTCCAGACCTGCTTCAAGTCGATCAGTTCAGATCGAAAATTCAGCAGCTATATGTTCAGCAAATTTACAAGCACAAGAAGAAATCAGTCGTTTGAAATTAGAACCTGCCATAGCACGTTCACAATTGAATAATAATCAATCATCATCACATCATAGTCGATCATCGGCTTTTAAACCAATTCCAAATTTGGTGAGTGATAATCATATTCATAGCTCACAGGTACGAACATCTATCAACATTATAACACCAAATGTTATCCGATCATCACCATCACTGATACCAATAGCAATACCAACTTTTTCATCACCATCGTTAAATTATCCTCCATTAGTCTCTACACCATTTACTATGAATATTAATAATATTTTACCGAGCTTTAAAGGTTTAGCAGAAGAACGGCCTGTTCAATTTTTAATTGAATTTGAAATTCGAGCTGTTTCTCTTGTCGGGAAAAACGATACTCTTCTGTTACAAACTGTCCAACAGGCCCTTTCTGAACGTGTTCTCATCTGGTTCAGTCAATTACAAAGATCTCCTGACCGAGTTCATAACTGGAAAGAATTCAAGACAAGATCAGTGACGTTGCTGTCGTCACAGGGCTCCCGTATCAAATAAAACGGACCTCCGGGACGTAAAAATATTACGATAATCTCATATGAATGTTTAGTGTTAAATTGATTAATTTTAGTAGCTATATGAAAATACAGGTCCTGACACCTATTGAATAAGGCCTTTTTTATTGGCAGTGAAAGAGGAAATCAAGAAAGAATGAAGAGCAATTGAATATTTGTTAATAGAGACAAGAAAACAAAGAAGTGAATTCTTAGTGAATTATTGAAGGAATTGAAACACGGATAAATAAGTATGAAGTATTAACTTGAAGAAGATGATGAGCTATTGTTAAAACGATAAGTATTGTGTGGTGTATAGATTTGTACATATGGCAATAATTAAACAGAAGAAGTAATTAGATGGCGCAAAATAGTCTAACCATTCGACGAGAAGAAGACAGTACTGAGATGATCACTAAGAAAGAAATATGTGAAAAGTCAATGATCATGAAAGGTGTTAATGGAAAATTAGAATGGATTATGTATATCGGTAAATGGGATAATGAAGATTTATTTCAATGTAGCCACGAATGGTTGTTCGGTGCGTAAAAATAGGAAATGTTTGATGATAGTAAAGGATATTGTTCAGATAACAACGGTCGAGAAAGAATAGGAACTAGCTTCGTGGAAAGAGATCTTGTTGACAACAGATACGTCGTAATGGATCGTCGACTACACCGGCCAGTGTTTGTATGGCGGAAGGTATGTGATAACAAACAGATAGAAGAAAAGTATACGTAGTTTACGTGTTTTAGAAAGAAGAACAATAACGAACGACTCATTGGAGACAAAACTGCTCCAGCTCGTGTATTTTCTTTTGTATTGCGTTGTTTCGGTATGTTTGAACTTGTGTTGGTGCAGCTTAACATTGCAGTGAATAAATAAGTTTAACAAGTAACAAAAGTGAACTAAGATATATGATGTCAGTAAAAGGATGAGTAACGTGAAATCGAAAACGAAAAACGAAATAATGGTGCCAATGTTGAAAATAACAAGCACGACAATAAGCAATAAGAGAGAACAACACAGAGGAGAAACAACATACATGATACAACAAACATCAAGACAAGATCAGTGACGTTGCTGTCGTCACAGGGGGCTTCATTGCTATGATCTGCACGGGGACGGGAAACCGAAAAACTTCGACTCTCTATCTTCTTCGAAAACACATGTAAGTGCCACAAAGCAAGTGAGATCGACTATCAATTGCGATTATAAAAGTCATGATGATAGTGTACACTTAAAACTGATTATGAAAATAGGAAAAGAGTATATTTTTTTTGCTATATAAACTTGGCTTCATCAAATGTTTATGAGGCATACTAAAATATGCAGTTCACTCTAATTGATGACTAAAATTTATTATCATCAAAATGATTGAATAGAGTATTCGTTCCCTTTGGAAGCTCCCAAAATTTAAATTTTTTGATCTGAGTTGTTTATCGTAACTTATAAACTCTAGTCATAATTTTAGTAGACAATGTATTGAAAATGGCAGCAAAGATTTTGAAAAGGTATACCTAACTAGACCCACAGCAAGGAATTAGATGGCAGAAAAAAACAATCACGTAAAACTACTTTTGTGTCAAATATTAAAAATTTATATTTAAAGCATTCTCATCCAATTCAAAGTAATCATTTTAATGTCTTTCACAAAAGTCATTTTTTAGTATTTTTCATGGCAGTTTTCATCTTTTTTTTTGAATTTTTTTTGACTGTTATAATGCCAGTTTACCATTGCAACATCTGTCCAACTTTCTAGTAAATAGTAAATTTTACCATTTTACACTTATTAGCAACAGATGGCTGCCGATCAGACTCATACTTGTTACTAATGAAAACTAAAGATTAGGTATACCACTTATTATTACCGTTCATGGTGGTTTCAATGAAGACAGTGTTTTCTACTGCTCATAAGTCGAAGTTAACGTAGAAATTTAGTTTCCAGTCGTATTATTCAGTGCTAAGATTTGATAAGAACGAAAAACAACATTTTCTCTGATATAATGCTATGTTATTATCATGAAATGATCTATGGGGTCAATGCTAGACTTGTAATACGCATCATATTGAATATCTCTTTCAATCCGACTGTTGTCAAGTGAGACTATATAGACTTGTTCGACGATCATTATAATATCATTTCGTCACACAGCGAATTCTTTCACTTCACATACCAGAAAGTCAATTCTAGTTTGATCGTGTTTTCTGAATTGTTGTAAAGAGTGAACACATCTTATTAATCTTCAAAAACTAAATAATAAGAAAAAACTATCATTAATATTACTATATTCTTTTCTACTTGTTTCTTTAGGAAAACTGGTGTATGCATGAGTGATGCGCATAATCAACCCAAGTAAGCAAAAAATGAAGAGAGACTGCCGACATGACTAGTGAGAAATGTTCGCAGCTTCCGTCAAGTCTAGTCTAAAACGTCTTGCATGTCCGTCTTGTCTAGTCAGCTTAATGAGGAGTGTCTTACAAACACTTCTGTACTAGTCTGAAATGTCTTCAACACCTATTATGACTAGTCTGAAGCATCTTCTGAACACCTCATGACTAGTAACCCCCCCCCCCCCCCCCCCCCACCTACCACCCCCCCCCNCCCCCCATTATAGAAGACCCCCCTGGCGAAAAATTTTGTCGAAAGTAATAGAAGATCCTCTTTAATTAATTTGTTTTTTGCTAATTACGAACTTTAATTAGCGTTTTCCTATCAAAGTATGCCTGATTCTTAGCATTTTAAGGTGGAAATATTAAGAGAATGTGTTCACAATTATAATGACACCCTTAAAACCCTGAAAATCCTGATGGAAATCCTGAAAGTCGCCTTAGTTTTCTGGAAAACCTTTTAAATTAAATATTAGGAAAAAATGCGGTTCTTAATAGAAGGCCCCCCTGGAAAATTTTTACGCTGGAACATAATAGAAGACCCGGGGTCTTCTATTGTGAGGGGGGGTTATTTTTTTAAGAAGTGTTCATTTTACTCAATGCTTATCGAATTTTTTTCTAGCTAGAAGGACAATTAGTGAGTCTACTGTAATCAACAGTGCATTCGAAAAGATTTAATACATTGCGTGCATCCCTATCGTGATATATTTTATTTTATTTTATTTTGTATAAGCATATGTTAAAAATTTAAGAGTGCATCGAAGCATAAAATAGTAGCAGTTATTACTAACAATAATATTCATCTCGCATCAAGGAGTGGTAATTTATATTTTTTCAAATTGTGAGACGTACTAAATTTAAAAAAATTGAGAAGTATCTAAATTTTTTCATATAATAATATTATGTTAGTTTATTTTAAATATCAATTCTAATAATTTAAAATAAAGCAAAGATAATTTAATTATTAGATGAATATACGGTGATTTAAATTTAAAACTAAGCTAAGAAAATAATATAAAAAAAATTAGTTTCTATTCCATACAAATATTCTTTTTTATACTTAAATTAATATTTTTAAAAACCAACTAATTAGTCCCAGTTGCTTATAATCACAATATATTTGTCAAAAAAATTATAAAATTTTCTTAACTTATTTTGTTTAATGTTATCTGAAGTAATCGCGTTTCGATAAAAGATAATTTTTATTGATACGTGAAATTAAAAAGTTTGGAGTAAAAATTGTATTAAATAGCATCTTAGAATGATCATGAGCGTGTAGAGTAAGACGTCTCGATGATATGGCTCAGTGGTTCTGGCGATGGGTAAGTATCACATTGTATACATGTTCGAATCTGATCTTCATCCTTACATATTTCCATTCAGACTAGTCCAGACTCGTCCCTTATATAAGGCTATAGCTGGTTGTATATTCGTCCCAGACGCCCTTAATTTTTTATTCATAAATCGTCTTCGGACGGGCGACAGGAACACTCGTCACGACTACTCTTATTAGATTTTGTGACTAGTCGTCAATCAGAGTACTAGAACATGTATGCATGACGGTCAAAAACTCGGACTAGGTGTGGACGAGTAGTTTTTGAGACAAAGACTAGACGGGACGGGTTGACACGACTAGAAAAAAGACTAGACATTTAACCAGTCTTTTGCTCACTTGGGAACGAAGAGAAACACGTTGGTCATGTTTCGTATGGTTTATAACTATACAAGCTATAATTTGGTAGGTTCATTCGCCGTTTTAATAATTAACCGTTTCACATGTCATGTTTTTTTTCCAGATTGAAGCCTAGTTCATTATCCGTCTACATGTCCAACAAGTTTTCTTTCATTTTATTGTTTCCTTTCGCGTAGCATCCGGAAAAAGAAAATACAGATTATTTTTCCTCGCTCGTCCTACTATTTGCTTTTTCTCTATTGGTTCTGAATTCATTTGTGTTCTATCTCGTTTACACAGTAGTTGTTAAGTTTATTAGCCCCTGAACTTTTCCCCTACCGTAAGACTTAATGCGCAATTCATTATATCAAATACACATTCTTCTTCTATATAAGAGTAAAGATATGCAAATTAGTTAAAAATCTTTTTTTTTCACAGAAAACCATTCTAAACAACACGGGGAACAGAGCATCCATAACATTATTAATAATCACGAGTTTTTTGTTCAAAAATAATTTTCGTATTCAGCACTTTACTTTAAACGTAATATGTACGATACAGAGAGCTCACTACACGTATAACTGGTGAGTGAGTTATTTAAGACAGTTGAGTTTTTTATGAAGTAGGAAAAAACATTTTACTTACTGAAAGATGAACGAGGCTTAAAGAAAACTTCCCTGTTCTAGATAAAAATGGAGTGATACTCGTGCAAAACAATCAGCTGTAGTCGTTTTCGAACTTGATTTAGAGCATACTACAATTATGAGACTTTGTAGCACATCGTTATTACGTCAAATTAATCCCGTCGTTGAATTTCGATTCTCTGCGACCGATCTAAATCAAAATGAATTGAGTGATGAAAATCAATAGAACCAATTCGCAACGAACGCAGATCGGGTTGTAGTTTTCTGAATGTTAGAAGCTCGTTAGATATTTGGTACTTTGCCAGTTTCTTTCACCAATCCTGAATTCAAAAACAGTATTTTTAATATATTCAAGTGTTAATTTCATCCGTCAGCTATTTCAAATATGACAGTCGAACTTATAAATAATTAAATAGATATTTCTTTATTAATGTTTCGGCAATGTTTCGGAGGATTCCTCGCTGCTTTAACAGTTAGTTTGTTTACTTTTCTATTAAGATTCAGTTTAGATTTTATTATGCAAGCATCTGCCTATTTTTCTTTTTTCCTAATAGTGGAACGGACTGATAAGACGATAATACTGAATGATTCAACTACGTGTTTGTATCTTCCTTTACTCAATTAGAAAAATAAGCGGGCTAATGAAGGAGAAAAAAAATCTGTCGAAACATTACCAAAAAACAATGAATGAATCAATTTTGACTCAATTATAATTTATGCGTAATGAATAAAATGATCAAAATGAAGAAAATAGAATTATTTACAGATCATAGCCCCTTCATCGTTTTTGTGTCTAGCTGAGTAGAATCTCATGTTTTCAGGCCAGTACATTTTGTATCTGTATCGGCGCGGCTATGATTTCTCTACAAAATCGACAGTAAAAATTAGATGGCTTAGACAAATTTGAATAGAAAACCAAATCTTTTTACGAGTTTTATTAGAACGTTTTGTAGTATCTATAGGCAAAAAATCATTGAAATCGGAAGACGATACTTCATGCCATTTCATTATATTAAAAGTCAATTCAGAACCTACTCTTCTAAGAAGTTTTGTGTAGCATGAATTGCGTGTTCTGAAAAGTATGCTGAGATTTATTTTTAACAATCAATTGAGACGCGTCAGAAGGCATGACAGGAAATAGCAACCAATTTATTTATCCTTGGCATACACATTACAGCACTTTGCTTTTACTCCACCAGTTAAAATCAAACAAAGCTGATAGTAGAGAAGGCATGGTTTTGTCAGTATTAAATGTACTTTTTTGTACAACACGATCTCAAAGGAGTGCTGAAGTGTATATGGGTAGANAACTTGCCGCTAATGACATACTTCTCGTCGAATCGCTTCCTTCTCAATACTCGTTTTTGCTTCGACTCGCTCCGTTCAACTACTCACTTACTTGCACACTTGGTTACAACAGTTCAAATCAATATGTCTATGCGGTAGCACTCGCTGCACAAATGCAGGCCAACAGTACCATTCGATTCGTTTTCATCGGTGTGAACACATAAACAAATGTGCCATTCATTGGCTTATTGGATTATACAGGGATCAGCGGAGCTGCATATGTAGCTACAACGAAGACTTCACAGAAAAATACCTTTCCATGTGATGGATGGAGCGCAGATAACTATAGGATACACAATTTCAATCAGCTCGTGTACGGAGAAAGCGATGTAGGCAATAATATCAATTTCTACGTTGTTGCCGTCGAGTAAGTACTCGCTTCTTTCTTGATAGTAGCAGTTATTTCTGAATGAGATAAGAATGAAAAATGTTTAAAATGCTAAGGTTTGCTGCTTACTGTAATCGAGTTTAACGAAGCCTTCTCTCTAAATGTGTAACAGACTTTTGTGAAACACGATTGTGTATGAGCGTTGAATCATATAGCGAGCAAAGTGAATCTCCACCGACATGTCGATGTACTAATCTGGTTGCGGATTCTTAATAGATTGTGAACCCAGAAGTCTCATGAAACTCGTTGTTCTCGGCGATTAGATAATCTTATGAAGCATCGTCATACAACCAAATCGGCACGCCGGAAAAATACATTGCGTATCGTAGACCATGACAGACAAAGAATAATAAATTTTATCAAAAAATATACCACATTATTCGACAGTCTTTTTTTTACTCTTGATTGCTGTTCGGCGGTCCCACATTAATTTGTATCATCCGAGTGAATTTACTTCGGATAACATCAATTTTCAGGTGTGCGCTATATTGAAGTCCTTTACGTTGTAGTCTGCTTCAACACAAAAACACCATTTTTCTATGTAATATTTATTTTTCAAAAGATTATGAAGCATTTTTCGAAATAGAATGAGTCATTCTTGGTCGTAAGAATTCGAGGCTCTATCTCTTCATTTCCATTAATTAGAATACGAAATGAAGTGAAAAATAATTTTTAATATAATCTTTCCAAGGGAAAAAGCTTTTAGCGTAATCCCTGCTAGATTAAAATGTGAAACACAATGAAGCCATTTTAATTATGACCGAGTAATATAACTACACTGATCGTAGTGTTCGCTGGTATGTAAGGGAGAGGCAACGCAAAATGTTTAGCTATTTACTTCAATACTCATTTCTAATCGTGTTTCACAAAAGCTGAAGTTCATGACATGCATACTAGTCATTGTTTGCAACCTTTTAGTATGTGTCCAGGCTCTTCTTTAGTTGAGGTGACTCTGACGTAGTCCAGAAAGCGAAGAGATTCTAGGCAGGTGATAGAATGATCTTTCAATCACAATAATCACTGTTTCAATGATAATTGACAGAATAATAAGAGTCTATTATCCGATGAAAAGTTCACGCAAAAGCACAGTTAAGTTAAAATTTCGTAATAATATCTGATATAATTCAGTTTGCGATGAATGGAAAAAATCTATTTTGACGTGAGTAAAAAGTATTAGTGTGAAGTAAAATCCGTATCGAATAACTTGGTAGCTACTGATTGTATCTGTTTTCCATATTCTTCTTTAGGCCGATGGGCAAGTTTGCCTACGCATTCACGCAGGGTTTTCTTCTCTTGTACAATCTTCAAACCGACAATGTCTCCATCCAGCTCGGTAATTTGACCTGGCCTGACAGCTCTTTCCTTCCACATGCTGCCGATGTCAGTCAAAATCTATTCATAGTGGTACTTGGTTATGTAGGTGATTCGAACAGCAAGTACACACCGTGTGCCTATTTACTAAAAATATCTGGTTTAAATTTGAGTGTACACGAGACCTGGATTTACACCCCACCAACTAGTACCTCATGGCAAGCGAGTCTTACAAATTGGGACGCAGACACCTACTCAGCAAAATACGATATGTCAGTGAGCATCAATGACGCCGAAAGTCAAGTCCTACTCGGTATTCAAATAACAAACACTATTGTGCTGCTTAATATCAATCAAACCAGTACAACGTTTCTGTTACCACCGCAGAAGCTCTCAAACGGAAGGGGAATAGGAATGGGTAAAACAGTCGGCTGGCTCGATGAGAATATTTCTCTCGTCCTGGTTAATACATATTCTCTCAGTTACGTTTGGTCAGCATCACAAATTTTTACCTATAATATGAACACCAATCATAGTTTCACTGTCGTGTCTATTATACCGAACACTCAGCAAACATTGGCGCCTGGAATCGGTCCTATTTTAATCTCACTTGTTGGTACTCAACGTGGTGTGATAATACTGTTAGATTCACAAGGCAATTATTACATCATTCTCCCATCACCTCTTGGTAACACTTCAGACACTAGCATTAACTTAGTTTCATCAAATTTACCATGCATGCCTGGTACTTTCAGCTTTGCTCTTAATATCCAGCCGTGCTCGCTTTGTCCTGAGAATTACAATACATTTGGCTTAACTGGTCAAGTATCCTGTGAACTATGTGCTAGTGATGCTTTTTGTCCACTGGGAGCAGCCTTCGGAAATATCAGTGCGTCTTCTTTACTTCTTACAAGTACCAATCAAGTATCAGCCTATCCTTTATCACCCCAGTCGGTTCAATTCGAGAATATTCTAATGGAAAATATGTTTACTATTAGTTTCTCTTCATCCAATCATTGTCTGCTCGTATCACCCTTATTTTGGGTATTGATCATTATGTTATTAGGTATACTCATCGCACTTGTTATGACCATTCTCAAACACTGCGCCACTCATCCTCTAGGAAAGAAAACACGAAAGGGACTCAGAACATTTTTCAAGCACTTCGATCTTATTGGTGAAGGCGATTTGTGGATAGGTGGTATAGTTAGTTTTGCTATTCTTATCCTCGCTATATTCGCCTATGTGTTCAGTAGTGACTACTTTTATCGTTATCCCATCGAAAAAATCAGCGGTAATGCTACATTTGCTTGTGATCCAACCTTATCGAACGCTCAATTCAGTACCCGTTTGATGTCTCTGATGGTTTCTCCAAAAGTCGATGAATTGCCCGTATTTGAACTTCTCAACGCTCAGCTATTTACACTGCATGTTGCCTTTGTCAATACACTTTTTTCATGCACGGATGTGACCCTAACACAAATCAAGGACATAAATCTACCTCTGCCCATTTCGTCCTGTAATAGCAGCGATGGCAGCGTATCAATTGCAGCTATTTTACCATCACATGGTGTGAACTTACAGTTTCTGCTCGCTGGTATCAATACTATTGGTGGTGTTCGTCTAGCCCTTGAAGGATCGGGTACTCAACAGAAGAATGACATTCTCCAAGTTAGTTACACACTTGTCGATGTCACATTCGCACAGGCATTTTCAGCTCCTGGTCTTCTTCTCACACAACAGCCATCGCTCACACTTCAGCTCACTAAAGTGATTAATCGCACTTATGCACTTACTGAAGGCGGCCAGACGCAATTGAGTGGTATTTGGATGCCTTACGTTTCGACTGATACCAATCAGATCTTTGTTAATGAAAATGAGTATATATATGCCATAAGTTCGAATACAATACTTTCTCTCGTCATAAGTGAGACACCATATTACGTATTAAACATCCAACAACCAATCGTCGATGAGGCTGAACTTATCTTCACGAACGTTCTATTTACCATTCTATGCATGGAGATTTTTGGTTTGGTGTTACTCATTTTCAAAGTTATAATTGTCCCACTTTTCAGACGTTTAAATAATTATTATCAACGACAAAGTACGACAGAAAAGTCACTGACAAGCAACTTCGATGTGTCACAAGCATCTCTTTATCGCTTTTAATATGCGCGCTTGCAAACGGATGTTTTCTGTTCTTAATGATTCGTATAGGTGTTAACTGATTTCGAATAAATTGACTGGTGGACCACAATCCTATAAAAACTTGTCTTTAGCCAGACCAATGGGAGTGCGAGAGAGAGAGTGTAGATGATAAGGAGCGTAGAGCATCCATCACATATGATTCTTCAATAAGTATCATATTAGCAAATTTTATAAACAAATTTTCAAATTGCTTCGATTCAAGACATTCACATATAGTGTAAAATATTGTGAAAATTTTAACAAAACTCAATCCAGTAAAGAAAAAAGAATCCTTTCGATGAGATGAGTACCCCAGCTGAATATTTTCACTTGAAATCAGTACTATTGCGTATACACTATGCTCTCGAATAAATTAACTTGATGTAATCATGATGCGTTTCTTATATGGTTGACTCACTATTGTTGCACAGAAGGAGTATCATTGGAGATTGAGCTCGCGCTGACTTTTGGGACGAGGCATCGTCTCAACTCAATTAGTAAAGAGCCAAGAGTTCAAAGCTTCTTGGAACTCTATTAGTGGAGGTGGGCAGTTCAAAATTCGTAGCTATCGTAGGGTTCATGTGGACTGACTTTGGAATGTTTTATTTCTCGGTGCATCACTGATGAAATTTTTAAGCCACTACTTTCTGTAATCGCTGTTATAGCCTTTTTGCTAAAGAGCCGTACTAAATTTTATGGCAAAGTCTTATGAGCGTAATTTTAGAGTATGGGCGTGGGTGTTGAGAAACCTGGAACACCCCACGCACACACACATCCACCCACACCACGCCCCAAGAATACCGGGATGGCAGATAGCGCGGTTTTATAACACCACACTGCGGTCGAACGCAAAACATCGTGGTTTACAGCGATTGCTTTGAAAAAAATGTTCATCGGTAGACACCCCGTGATAGAAATTCGACAACGATGAATAGTTGAGCGAGTGTGAACGAGATATCAAAACAAAAACTATGGCGGCTGGCGAAAGGAATTTATGAACGAAAAAGACTGATAGCAGCATAGGAATAATAAAAGAAGAAAGATGCTCCTTTAGGCAAGTGAAGAACTAGAAAATATTTGAAATGAATAGTGACACCGAGATGTATTTGTCTCGATTTGGTTTTGTTTCCGAAAGAGATTTTTGCATATTTTATATCTGTTGTGTTCCTTAGCATGGTTAAATGTGCGTTCCATGTTTGAGTTTAGTCTGGGGCTAAGCTAAAAAGCTTTTTTTTTATACATTCGTAGCTTGATCATCGAAAGCATCGAACGTTATAGGAAATCAGGCGCCATTTGAAAATATTTTGTTGAAACTCTTCACGGTGAACGTTTTATTTCTGATTAACTTAAGTTCACTAATTTATGATTATGATCAGAGTTGGAATAAGAAAACTAGACGAGTGCCCTAACAGACCAGCTAGCATATAGTCATGTGAACGTGGCATTGACGCAGAAAAGAGGTCTACGCAGCTGTGATTGATTCGGTGTAACTCACACTGTTTGCCTGGCTCGAATCATTGAAAGTTGCAACGTTCACGTTCGTCCTAAAATTTTCCTGATGATTAATGCCACTTCAGCGTTATCAACGCTACGAGATTGTTTTCGTTGCTAAGCACAGCTATAATCAGAAACTCAGTTTGAAAAAGATCGCAAAAATAGTGAGGTACAGCTAACCAACAATCACTCCGTGACTCAAACAATAGGAAGAGACCACCAATTTGTCTAGTCAGTCGAGATCAGGACCCAAAGAAGGAGAAGACGAGATGATTACAAATGTGGCTTTCAAAGACAACAAATGGTATCGAGCTGTGGCGAGTAAAGTGATCGCATAGTATTTGCTAGACAAGAAAGCTGGAGTTATCACGTGAACCTTTCGCCATCGGCTCCTAGAGGGTCTGAAAGATTCGAAGCTTCTGTTGAAAGGCTCTACTGACTCAACATCATCAACATCAGTGCGCAAACTAGTAGAATCGATATTGACGTATGACTGCTCAGAAAGAAAAAAAGTGTGATACTGAACCTTTTAGTGTTCTAGATTTGGGTACCATTTTCAAAACCATTTAAGGTTCAAGCAAAATCTGGTTCAAGCTGGAACTTTTTCCTATTTCTCCCAAAAATAGTTCTATAGCAGTAAAATGTAGTCCACCAAACTCAATTAGTCTAGTATTCCAGACTAATGTTTTATCCAACCATTAATTTCATATTTAATCCCTTATTCCTATCCTTAACCCTTAATTCTATGTGTTATATTTACCTAGATCTGTTGTGAGTAGAATACGAGCTAGCACTATGTCCGTTATTCGCACGAAAGCGGCATCGCCGTTAGTTGTTGTTGAGACCATCCTAAACAAAACAAAAAGGGACAGTGACTTATGTTGTAAGATTCAACTTACCATTAAATCAATTATTCGCATATACCTAAAATATTAAAAGAAACACCAATTCATTTTATCATTTTAAACTTGCATTTGAATTAATTATTCATACATACCTAACTACAGAAAATCTTGAATTGATTTTATCAGATTGACATTACCTGTCTATTCATATATATGACATATCGAAAAAGATAAAGAACAATTACACTTCCAAAGATGCCACTAATTATTGAACTGATTTTGCAGACACAACTACCCAGGTCTACCATTCAACTATCGCATCCCTGGCATCGAAAAAATGATGAAGTATTCGGATTCCTGGACATCGATAACCTATTCCGAACGTCGATCAGAATTGAGGTCGGACTCAGTAATCAAAACAACTTCAAGATAAAAGGAGAAATAAATATTAAAAACCCTCGATTGGTAATATTTTACATGAACGAACTGTATGGAAAGTTTCTATCAAATTGATGATCCACAAATCATTATTCAATAGAAAAAAAGAGCCGACATAAACATGTTCAACATTTAATACTATTCAGGTTTTTTTTGCCCTTTTTCTTTTCTCGAAATCATGAAACTGTCAAGATGCAACAGAAACAAAATCGTTACTTCTCTAATTTTTATTAAACAAAGAAGATAATTACAAAAAAAGAGGACTATATTAATTCGATGTTTGATAATTAAGTAAAGGACATATCCTGATCATGATATTGATTTGCTTGTTCGCAAAGTCGATCAATCGAACGTAATTGTGTTCTTGTAAATGATTTAGATTGCATATGAGCAAATTCAGCAAGACGATTTAAATCAATAGAAGCTGTACGACGATAAAATTCGTATTGATTTTTTTCGTCTTCAGTTAAAGTTGAACTTGTTTCATGTTGTATAACTAATAAATGAGTACGAAGTGCGGCTAAGCAAAGGTGAGGAAATAATTGTTGAAGCTAGAATAGCATTTGGTTTAGCAAAAAACAAAAAAAATGTTTTTATAATAAATACTTACCCATTTATTTGATGCAAATAATTGTCTAGCTTTTTCATCATCATTATAATTTTTGTCGTATGGAAACAATTTTAATTGACGTAAAACTAGAAAAGCTCGTTCATCTTGTCCTACTTGAAGATAATAATCAACAAATGCATAAATATCCAATAGAAGAAAATAATTTTGTTGATCATCATCTTGTTTTTTTTTTGATAATATTTGAAGGCGTTGAGCTAATTCATAAACAAATGAAAATGGTGATAACGTTGATGATGATGATGATGGTATTAATAAACGATCAAGAATTAATTGTGTCATATATTCAGAAGCAAGACGTAAAGCAGAAGAATAATCATGAGCTAATTCAAATAATGCCGATGCAACAAGAAGATGAGAACGATGATGTTCTTCGATAGTTGCTGCAAGACTAATTAATGTATCATCGATATCAACATCATCAATATGAGACAATAATTGATGTAGAAGACCTAGACCAAGAGATACAATAGTGAGCTTTTAATAAGTAATATTAGGTTAAATGGAGAAATGCTTTATCTGAGTTGTATAGTATAGAGATGTCAAATAAAGGTAGATAATTTACTCAGACATCTACTATCGAGTACCGATGTTTTCTATTCGGTCATATTAATAAGAATAACATAAGAAATTTGATGATCGAACGGACTCGAAGAAACATCAAGTAGAAACTTTCAAAAATATCATTGAAGTGTATACTTGAAAATTTTCTTTTGCTTAAAGACTAAAATGATAAAAATTGCCTCAGACGTAAGTGTTTTCATGTATCAATCGAAGAATTAATTATGGGAAACCTACACGAACTACTTTATCATCATTAAAATCATATTCTAAAAAAAAGAGAAACAGTTGCCAAACTAGAAAACAATCTTATTCAGACTTTTTCTTAAAAAAAAGAATTTCAGGAGGTTTCACTCGATTCATAAAATGATCTTTTTTGATCCAAACTTTTCTTCAAATAAGTGTTTCTAATCTTCATATTCCAAAGTTCTCAACCAAAATCATTACTGCGATTACGAAATGTCCAAAAATTTGCCTATAAGATTGAATGCTTGTTAGACTATTTGAGTTTAGAGGTCGTATCTACGTATTTGTCTAAACTATAAATTCTTAATGCATGGTTTTTCTCATCATTTTATTTGATCATTCTTACTATCAACTTTGAAACGTACAAAAGTATTTTACAGTTTGCAAAAAACTGAAATTTCCATAAGTCTATTATTGATCAAGTTAAAAATCAATAGCAGATAGTGGTGAAATATTAACTGCACTCTTCTTTTACATTACATTCTATATGTTGATTCATAGTTCTATTATCATCATACTACCTCGATTGGCTTTGTTTTCATGCTATTCAAAATCATCACCTTTCTTGTCCTATTTAATCAATTTCCTTTCGTTGAACAGTTTCGTCAATTCTTAGATTTAATAATGTTCACTATCATATTGAATGTTTAGTTTTCATGAGCAAACTTTCTACGTACGATTGCAAATTGTGATTTTTATTTAAAACACAACTTTTCAGTGCTTTTCTTCTCTTAAAAATTAGAACATGGTGTTAACATCTGAATGATTTCAATATGTTATGCTTTGGTGACTTAAAATTGTATTGCATCATCCTTACAGTTTTCATTCGTGAAACTAGTTAGTTGTGAAACCAATTCATTCAGATTCTTACTTCGAAAACGTCAATAAAGATTGTTCAATTATGTGATTGTGACAAGGAAATATTTACAGAACAATATATGATAAGAAAATGAGTTTGCCTTTTAAACGTGCCTTTTGATTATTGTTTACAATTAACTCTTTATTCGTCATGCAACTTTTGTTACCATCCATTCATTTTTTTTTACTTGAATCGATTACTGTTACACAAATCCTAATAAGTAGTGTATAAGCCAATTTAGCTTTTGTCGTTCCAAAAATAGCTTGTCGACTAATGTATGCTTTACTTAATTTGTTTTCTAGAAACATACAATTCCTGAAAACTTGTTTAATCGAATTTTTTAGCTGAATTTTAACCATTGATTGGCCTTATTGTCATTAGAAATATATGAAAATGTGTGCAAATACTAACGTAACCGTATTAGGTAATTTATATTTTTCAGAGACATCTGTTTTGGGTTCTATTTGAATAGAAGTGCACTTTCAAGATAAACTAGTGCTTTGATAAAGATAGTTTTGCCGTAAGAACCTTTTTCTTTAGAATTTTCTAGTTACCTTAACACTTATTTATAAAGAAAATTTTTGTTTGAAATTTCATTATTGAAGTTATCAATGAATATCTGAATGAAAACGGGCTGAATAATTAGAAATATTTTCTCATCACCTATGTTGAACGTATATGTACTTAATCATCATACCTCTTTCCAGTTTAAGCGTTCTATTTTCATCGTCTTTATCATTATCTGTAACAATAACCCATTTTCCATAAACAATATGTATATCATCTAGATTTGTTGTCAAATCAATTAATAATCGCCGGAATTCTGTTTCAGCCTCTAAATGTTCAATATTAATCAATGCGTAAGCATAATTAATCAATTCCCAATAACGATTTTGATTGTTAATCAATTTTTCTTTTAAGTATGATTCAATTAATTTTGGTAAATTTAATGCTGTATTAGTCTTATTTTGTTGTGAATTTCCTGCAATCATAATCATACATTCATCAATAGATGATGTTAACCCCAGTAAATATTTTTCATTAAAATAAATTGATAAATGAATTGAATGAACTTTAGTTGATGAAATTTTAAAAAGAAATTCACATGCTGATTCAAATGCGCCACATAAAAGAAGAACACGGGCATAACGAAACGGCTGTTCGTAAGCTTTAAAATAATCTTCACCAAGATCTCGTAATATCCAACGTTGAAGTCGTGAAATTGTTAATTGAACATTTGTACGATCATGAAATGCTGTTTCATTTATTGTTTGAATTTGTGCTAATTTTATCCAAAGAAAATCTTCAATACACAGTAAAACATCTTCATGTGCATCGACTAAATTTGTTCGATCTAATATACAAATAACTGCGCTAAAACGAAAGAAGCGAAAAGAACAGAATTTTCAATAAATGAAGTTTTTCAAAAGCAGAATCTAACTCTTTGACATGGGATATGAATTATTGGCAAAATTTTACATAGAAATTTCATTCATCTAAATTCATGAACACATACATTTATTTTATGTCTCGATGCAGGACTATTTAAATGTTAGCCAACTATCAAACTACTGAGTACAAGTTATATTTGAAAGAAAACTTTTTTAACACTGTCGATTATCTTCATTTCGCTTTATTTTTTGGATTATCATGACTTCGGTAAGTCGAGAAAAACTCAGGGTATTTTAAACATTAAGAATTAATTTAAAAATTGCTTGTTATTATCTGAAGATTGATGTATATATCTATTTATCCAAAAAAAAAATTCAATGCAGCTAGCTAGAATGTAGTATATTAAGATTATATGTCGGTAAAATTAAGACAAGTTTGATCTGTATTTTGTTAAAAAACCAACTGCGCGAAAAATACAATGTCTATTACTAGCAATAGTAGCTACACTGCGTTTCGAAGACATTTCACTAATAGATTTTTATGAACAAAAACACCATTGAGAGTACATAACAACTGTTTTGTAGTTAAGTCATTAGAAACCTCAAACGTGTATATTTGAAACATACAAACGTAATCACTTATGAACATAATTCTCTCTATTTTATAGATCTAATTTGGAAAAATTTGCTACCGATCTTTTTTCTAGATATAATTATCTTTCCTAGATAGCTTCAAAAAATGATTGATAAAACGTCTAAAACCAATTTAAAGAATTTCCAACTAGACAGCACTGTCCGATTTTTGTGAAAAAAGTCACTTTTTCTGACAAAATTCGAGGTTTTATACTTAGGGAATCTATTTAATGACAAGAAATTATTTTCTTTTCATCGAACCGTTTATAAGGATTTCCAACGAGACTGAATTCAATATTTCGAATATTCGATGATTTATTGGTAGTTGATGTTGTCGATATGTTTGTTATTGTTGATTGTTCTTTTGATAAATAGGTTTCTAGCAGAGATTGAACATGTGGTAAACTATACAAAGAATAAACGATCAACTTTTTTTAGAATTTATATTTTGAAAAAAAATATTCACTTTGCTTTATGAATTATGTTAAAAGCAAGATTAGTATCGCCAGCTCTTAATGCATAAAAAATTAAAGGCCATGCTGATACACCATCGACAAGACGATCATCAACAGATTGTAAACTAGATATTTTTTCATTGGATGTTATGAATGATAATAAACATCCATAAAAGTCCATATCATTATAAGTTGTTTTTAATGCTTGACGAAAA
Organism: Rotaria socialis; assembly: GCA_905331475.1. Classification (NCBI taxonomy): domain Eukaryota; kingdom Metazoa; phylum Rotifera; class Eurotatoria; order Philodinida; family Philodinidae; genus Rotaria; species Rotaria socialis. Next base: position 37,737 of record CAJNYU010000269.1, read on the forward strand.
CTTCGCTCAAGATAATCACGTGCACAAAGAACAATTGCACGTTGTGAATGAAATAAGTCACTTTTTCGATAATCATGATCAAGAACACCTGTCATCCACTCAGCTGCATGCCAAAAATCACATACAACCTTAAATAAAAAATTAAAAAAGGACTCGTTAATAATAATATTAACAACAAATGTCAATCTATTATTGATTAACTTGTGTTTCGTAGATTTTAGCAACATGTTTATATGCTACAATTAATTGATCACCGTCAGCAGTACCGGATGATGTTCTTGTTTGATTATATTTAATAAGCTATTTCCATCAAATGAGAAAAAAACAAATTTTGATCTAAACTTAAGTAAATAGTAAACTCACTGTCTGAGCATATTGTTGTTCAACAAGTGATAAATCAGTAAAGATTGATGATTGATTCTGTTGAGATGTCCAGTCCTAAGAAATGATTTCAGTTTATCGAACAAGATTGACAAATAGAGGTGACCATTGAATAAAGTTGCTACTTTACAATTAAAAAATGTTAAGTAATAGATATCTCCTTGGGTATATTGAAAAAGATTTAATGTTTTCTCTATGAAACACCTGAGAGTTTGACTTCAAACTATTCGATTTACTTCAATTGAAGCATATGCAAGTAAAATTAAAACGGTCGATTAGAATTTTTGGCAAAAGCTTCAACATTTTTTCTTCTTTGGATTTGTTCGAGCTTATATAATATATATTGCAATCAATCTGCACAGTTTACTATGAAAGTCTCAATAATTTTCTACAATAAGAAATTTTCATTCTTTTTTTTTATAGACACTTCTATTATGATGACACATCTTTATTTCTCAAACTTTCTACTATTCCCGAAAATTTCCAAATAAAAAACAATTAATAATATAAGATTATTTATTGAACGTATTACTTCATTCTGTATAGAACAGTGATAAGTTTTCTATATATTTATTTATTTTATAGAATAAAAAACTAACCGATTTAAAATCATAACCGGCCGAAGATGTGATAGAATCGTTCAGTATTTGGCTTTGCTATTTTCATTACAAAGAATATAATACAAAAAAAAAATATACAAATATAACAAACTTTAGTCAATGATGTGGAATCATATGAAGATATTGAACGTGGTCGAAGATCATCAGCTAATAAACAATTTATCAAATTGCGACGTCGTTTTAAACTATTCAGAAATATTTCTTCCCAATAATCAGTATCAGCTTGAGTCAATGACTACAATCAAAAAATAATACCATTAAATTTTCATTAAAAACTAGCTTTTCATTATAGAACTCCATATTATCACGAATACTGCCAAAGTGATATTTGAAAAGTATTGAACTAACTGATTGACTAACTGCCTTCATAATAGTACTTATTCTTTCGATTTAAGAACTAACCCGAAAATAAATTCAGGAAATGCGAGTCAAATATATAGATCAGATGAATGTTATTAAGGTCAAAAGAAACAAGTAAACTATTAATCAATGATTAATCTAGTAGGATTTCTTATAGTTTAACAAGATCAATAAGGAAGAATAAATCATAAACTGAGTAATAGACGCTCAAAATAAATATAACTAAATTACAATTTTCTCGTAGTATAAGGTGATAATGATTCATTAACAGTAATACTATTTGATAAGATAATAAACATTCTAGTATGGGTATGGGTATATTATCAATGTGTCATATAAAACTAAATCATTCACATATATTATTAATCATTTTTAAACAATTATTATACATTTGAATAGTATCGATTCAAAGAAATAAACAATATTCGTTTCTAATCACCTGTTGTGTTAAATATTCAAATTGTTCATCATTAAAATTTGCTCGTTCACTTTTTAAAAATGCATCTAATTCTGCTTCATTATTGACTTTTATTAATCGATTTGTTGGTTTTACTGTGTATGAAGATGAAGACGATGATATTGATTCGATAGCCGCTAATTTCTTCTCAATACTTGTTAAATTGAATGATGTAGACGATGCTGAAAGAAACATCTAAAATAAAGAACCCACTTCACTGTTATTCATTTTGGAGATGTAACAATACGTATGTAATTAATAAATTATTGCTACTATTAAAAGTATCAGTGCACCATGAAGAAAAGTGTTTCTAGTTAACTACTCTTCAATTTCGAGAAATTTTTAGATTTTAATTAACAAGATGTCTATATTTTATCGCCAGTTTTCGTTTATTTATGGCGGAACTCTGATCCACTTTAGTAGAAGGCTGCCAATCAACTCCCAAAAATTTTGATTATTACTATAATTATATCAATCCAGAATTATCTTTGAACATGATAGTAGCTGTCTAGGAGAATAAAAAATCTGCCTATACAAATACATCAAAATTCAGAACCACTAAGGAGAAAACGTTTCGGCATTAATTAAATTAACATTAAATAAATAGAAACTTCAAAATGATAATTGATCACCATCAATTTATAACGGCAGCTAAAATAAAATATGTTAAAAGCATTTAACCTAAAAATTCTAAGTTTCAAATTTTGTAAAAAGGGATATATAGATTAGAGAGACAATTAGGCAATCATGAGAGAGCGCCACAAGTCATCTATATATTTTATAAAATTTTATTGAAAAATCACATTTTCTTTTTTCATCTTAGTGAATTTCGTAATTTATCGAATCGATGAGTTCCAATGTAAAATTATCATGAATTTATTTTAATTGGTTACTCATAGAATTTAAAGAAAAAGAAATCAAGCAATCATGATTTGATCATATCTGTCTGTCTGCTATTTACTTTTATCTATCTCTGATTTGACGTAACAAAGAAATTCTTTTGTATGCATATTTAAGATTAGTCCTTTTATCATCACGATCCACGTATCATGTCATCTATACAAAATAAGAAATGTGGTAAATGTGAAAAAACTGTTTATCCAACTGAAGAAATCAAATGTCTAGACAAAGTAAGTTTTATCATCTGCTTTTCATCGTTTTTTAATTGAATAGGTTATTTTGAGATCAGACAAACAAGTGTGTCATGTGTGAAGTCTTTATTTATGATTTTTTTTTCTATCGATGAAACATTCCTTTGCGTTTACAGAAAGTGGTGCAGTGTTTCCAATGGAAATCTAGAACAAAATATACATATACACTTTGCTTTTAGTGCCAAAGTGTACCAAAAGCAAATTTTTAAAATCCAAAAAGCACAAAATAATGTTGTGTTTTTTTCACAAAAAATATAAAGTAATACTTGATAAATGAATAAATGATACATAGACGTTCTATCTCATAATCTGACACGTTCCTTGGCAAAATTACAAAAAAAAGGTTTACAAAAACAAAAAGTTAATATGTATTTTTTTCAAATAGTATATTCTAAAAATATGAATTATTTTCGTCTTCATGATGATGCAAAAATGATGTAGAGTTTTGCGAATTTTAACGTGCGTCCTATAAAGAATGGCCTTCTCAGTATTCCCTCAACAACTTCTTTATTTTTTTCAGCTTTCGGGCTTCAGCTTTTGTCCTAACGATCCACCTTCCAATTCTACACTAGACTTGTATCAAAAGTTTTTCTGAAGAAGGTTGACCAGAAAAGTAAAACAATAATACTGAACAAGTAGAAAATAACTAACATTCAAACCTATTTTCAAAATAAACTTCAGAAGATTTTTTTACAATACTAGAATAAAGAAAACCAAAGT
>CAJNYU010000269.1:41670-74234 GCA_905331475.1 Rotaria socialis
TTCTGATGAAACATCGCCTGAAAAACGTCTCAAAATGCACAAAAACTGCATCCAGAAATCAAATTGCCTAGTTTCTCATGGTAATTTTGGTGTTCAGACATTCTAGAATGACTCATACATCCCATGCACTTTTTGCAGTACACATAACTTTCGGATGAAATCCGAAGTTTCCACATTTATTAATCATATATTTGTGCACTTCTAGTTTTGGCATAAAGGATGCTTGAAGTGTACAGTATGTGGAATGACCCTTAATGTCAAAAATGTCAAAGGTTACGAAAAAATGCCTTATTGTCATGTGTATGTATCATATAATTGATCAATTAATGTTTCAAGTAATATTTTAAAACTTTCTTATTTAGACATTATCCGCAACCAAAACCAACAGTTGTTGTTGACAATCCAGAAATGCAACGTATTCGATTATTAACAGATATTCAAAGCAACGTGAGATGTTTTAATAGAAGACAAAAGAAAACATTGAAAACTCGAGTATATATTTATTAATAGGCGAAATATCATGAAGATTTCAATAAAAGTAAAGGAAAATTCACAGTAGTAGCTGATGATCCAGCTTTAACGCTAGCCAAAGAACATCAACGTATTGCTAGTCATGCTGAATATACTGGTAAACGAAAGGATAGTTCATCACAAATACTTTCTCATGGTAGATTTAAAACAATTCTAAATATGTTTTACTAAAAAACTTAATGGACTTGTTTTATCTTTCTATGAAGATAATAACCAATATAATAATGGTTCTAATCGAGGATATACATTATCGGAACCAAGAGTAGGTCGTGGTAAGTTTATTTGCTAAATTAAGTTAAAACTTTCCATGAAATGTATATAGTTGCGGACTATGATCCTTTAAATGATAATCGTGGTTCATTATCACGTGGCTATGAGCCAACATCAAAAGCTATGCAAACGACTAGTAAGCTAATCAATTGTTTATTTTCATTTAATCAATATTTTTTAATGTAGAATTTGAGATAAATCCATTGCATAGGCACAAATCTGACAAGAATGAAAATGGAAATAATATTCATCATGTTTCAGTAGACTCACATGATGATGAACAAGCAACATTAGTAAATTATTTTATTTAGATAAGAAAAAATAAGGAAAAATGTTTTGTTATGTTTTCATCTTTAGATGAAAGTTCGTGCACTTTATTCTTACACATCTGCTGAGTCTGATGAAATCAGTTTTACTGAAGGTGATACAATTATTGATTGTGAACATATTGATGCTGGTTGGATGTTGGGACGTCATCCAGTGACAGGCAAACAAGGTTTACTTCCATCAAATTATGTTGAAATAATTGGTTGAGAATGAAAATTCATTTGTTTTGTTTTCATTTATTGGGAATTTGATTTATTTCTCATAGAGTCTCATGTAAATATATTGTTTTTACTCAATAACAACGTTATATTCTTATTATCTTGTTTAACAAATGCCTTTTGCCGTGTGCATGTCTGTATCTGTTGAAATTCTTGTAAGAAGCCTTAGAGATGAACAAGGTGTTATTTGATTTTTGTTTATAAAAAATACAAGCAAAACATTCTTAACAAAAAGCTAAATAGTTTTGGAACAATTAGTTTTACTGTAATTCAAAAAGAATAAACCGTCTAAAATAATTGAATTGCGTCCGATGAGCGATTTAGAGTCAATGGATTTGATAAGATTTTCAAAATTAATTGTTGGCTATTATCAATGAACGCTTCTCTCGTCTTACAACACAGAAATTCTATTGTTATAAAAAAATAATGAAAATTTTTAATGTTCTGTCTTTTTTTCTTCTCACAATTTTAAATGGTTTTATACTTGATAAATATTTTTGTTTGCACAAAGAACAAAAATTATTTATTTTCAATTTTAATGATTTATCAGCTACAGCTTGATTGCGGACATTTTATTCCTTCAATTAAGAGAAAACGTCCGCAAAGTAGAAACAGGGGGAGAGAAACAAAAATAGTCGCAGAGTGGAAAATGTCCGTAAAGCAGAATCGGGGGGAGAGGAGAGAAAAAAATGTCAGCATTATGGAATCAAGACAAGATTTATTAAGCGAAAAAAACATACAGAAAAATCATTTATGAAGAATAGTTGAACATCTAACTGTGTTAGGTTGATAATCACGATTCATCCCAAAATGATAATTTTTAAAAACTATACCATCTTTATTTGATTATGTGGAAATCTGAGAAAAGCTATCATTTTTCACGATGAACATTTTTATTTGATTCGTCTAGGTTTAACTTCGTCACTGTAAATGTTTTTCTTTCACAATACATGCTTATAAAATGGACTGAATGACATGTGATGAACAACATTAGACTAGCTCGAAACAGTTGATATTATTCAGTACACCTATTCGCATGAATCATCTTAAAATATCAATTTTCGTTTGATTCCACAATGCGGACATTTTTTGCTCTTCCCCCCGATTCTGCTTTGCGGACGTTTTCCACTGCGACTATTTTTGTCTCTCTCCCCCTGTTTCTACTTTGCGGACGTTTTTTTCCAACAATTAAGAAAAAACGTCCGCAAACAAGACGCGCTTGATTTACTAAATTCATGATTTTTACTTTGAAATAGACATCTAAAGATTTAGAGCATAACTTGATCCTTTTTAAAGATTAAGTTTTGCTACTATTCAATAGAAAATAAATAAGTCTACCATCGAAACATCATTTTGTTTTGAGTTTTTCGAGGCGATCTAATACCGTTCGTTAGAAATTAAACATTAGAAATACAAAAACTTTCTTCAGTAACCGCCATACTGAGATACTATGTCAAACAATAAGCTTTAAACCTAGTAAAATAAACGTCTAGAGAGCTTTTGGTTAACAGATCAACGACTTTTTCTCTTTTTTCTCCCGTAAATATCTTCCATAAATTTTATGATGTACGACTGAAAATTTGCCATAATCTTTCCTCTGCATACATAGGGACCCGAGAAAATGTTTGTACATTGTTAATGTACTTTGAACAAGACTAATTTTGCTGGGCTTGAAATTTAGCAAACAAATTCACTTTAATCTTGAACGCACTATAATGATTGATATTGATTTATGCATTTCATATCGTGATTTATTCAATATGAACGATTGATTTTGGAATTTATCATTGATTTATTTCGAAGAATTTCCTAGATATATATTTTCGTCTAAATTATGATTATAAAATTTGACTTATGTTTAATTTGTTGAAACACTTCATTTTATATAATTTTTTACATATTTCTATAAAATAAAAACGTCTACAAAGTTTTATTGATTTAATTTTAAATGAAAAAGATTTTTTGTACAGCAACACAAGTTTATAATGAAAATGTTATTTTAACATGTGAACAAAATAAATAATCGAGGTTAGGAAGCCATATTCATTTTCTTTGCAATGTTTCTTGATTTAATCTTGCCGGTTTTAATTTTAGTATTGAGACATGATTTATTCATAGCACTTTAAAAATAAGCAACAACTCGATTAGATTATTTATTTTCTTATTGCATTTTTGTATTTTTTCGTTTAATTGAAAAAATCCTACTGTGATGGATTGAAGTTCTTATTTTCATATGTTGCTTATATAAACTATAGAAAAAGATTTTATGTACATATTTTGGTTTCTATTCCTGTGTTGTGCAAGGAATTGTGAATAGATTGATACGTTAAAAATTTAATTAACGCTTGAGAATCCCTTCTTTTTTCTCTTGTGCATACAAAAGTCATTTCAATAGACAACAAGCAAACAAGTACAAAGCAGACCAATAAAAACAAAATGCTTTCGTTGTTTTTTATTCGAATCGGTGGAATAGCCAACAATTGAAAAGCATAGTTCATATTAAGAAAGGTAAATCATAGAAAAAAAATTTGCTATCGCATTTTGTCAAAAGATTAGATAACATATTGAAAGAAGAAATGAATGTTCACACTTATATAAGTCAAAGGTGAATAATATGAGCTTAGTTGATAACAATTCACTTTTACCATGTTTAAGTCATCCGACTAATGCTTATCAAAATTATCGATTGATGTCTACTAGTATAAATTCGAAAAATACAAATTCATCCTCATCAGCAACGTCTTCAAATAAATTCAAGCCAATACCTAGATTAATTGCATTATGCATTCATCCGGATGAGAATTATGCACTTCGCATGATTTCTATGTTAATTTCGTCCCACTCTTCTAATTCATCAAATATACACGATGAATTTGGTTGCAATTTACTTATGTATTCACTTCGTTTTCAACGTTATCGATTATTCAGATATTTATTAAATGAAAAATCTTTAGATATTAATCTTCATGCAAACGATCGATATGGGAATACAATTCTTCATTATGCAATTTTATATGGAGGAAATGACAGTCAAATTATTGATGAATTAATTGAAAACTATAATAAATTTGCAATTGAAATTGATCGAAGAAATAATTATGGCTTTACTCCGCTTCTTTTAGGTCAGAAAATAATGAATTTTAAAAGAATATTAGTCAATTATTTCCTATATTTATAGCAATTTTTTGTGGACGTTACGATTTTGTTTTGAGTTTATTAACTAAAACTGATGCATCACCATTTGTTCGTGATTATATTCAATTAAAAAGTATGTTCGATTATATTGAAATCGATGTAAAGCATAAAGACTTAATTAATCAATGTCAAAATAAGTATGAGCTGTTTTTATTTCTACTAGAAAAACTTTCTATCTGTGATCATTATCAAAGATGTATATTTTTTGTAGACACTATTCTATTTCAAATTTGCAATTAAAACGATTACGCATTCAACTTCATCAATGTATACCTACTCGACAAGAAACTCCATTTCTTACAATGCAATCTAATATTAATAAGAATTTTTTTGAAATTATTCTACCGCAGGTGGTTCAAGATAAACTGAATTTATTACGTTCATCAATTATGGAAATGTACGACTACCAATATTCATCTACTAATTTGAAACAACTTCTAACATATTTAAATCGAAGATATCCACGTATCAAATTTTTTCAATTACCAGAGGATTCCCTAGGTAGTACAATAACAACAGCAAAGTCAGTCTTTCAACGAGACAATTCCAAAACAAATCTTCATCATATTTTAAACTTATTTGATCCAAACCCACGGCCTAATGTAATGCCACCAAAGCTGTCTCCGCAAAAGCTATTGTCAACAACTAAGACACCGATGGCATTTAAACGTTTGAGTACCAAAATAACAACACTTACTGCTTTTTCTCGAGTACAAATCGATAAGAAACGTTCATCATTTTTGACCACACGTGTTAAATAAAATAAAACAAATGTTTACTGTATTCAAACGAGAAGTTTTGTTCTCAATAAAATTTGTTGTGTCAATTATTGTTGCATACATCTCTTGAAATGAGTTGGTTCTAGATTATGTATTTGATAGAATTTTAAGCAGTAAAACTTTTGTAGAATAATTAGTATTCAGATATTTTCAGTATGAAAAACTGAGTAGAAGATGCTGTCAAAATACTATTGTGGTAGGCGTATGATTGCAGCAATTTCTTCTTTTAAAAAGCGTTACAAAACTAAATTCAATTCCACGAAACTTCAATGTCGACAAATAAAATAATATGAGATTTGATGTATCATATAGTTTAGCAATAATGAATGCAATTCAATGTAGTCGTAGAATTCATATTTTAAAAATTTATTTTTAGAACCATCACAGTAACGACAAGCTGGCTGTCAAGGTGAACATATCTATTAGAAAAGAATTTGTTTGTTACACATCGTCTTTTCAACTGTTCTTCTAAAGTAAATTTTGATGATATCAATAGATTAAGAGAAAAACATAGCTTGGTGTCAATATACATTTTACTGTGTGAAAAAATTAGTTGGTGACTTTCAAATGATTTATGAAGTCCTTTCTTGCAAGTTCTTGATTGTTATTTCTTGTACGAAAATAAAATTTACAATTAGAAAAAGAAATACTTCATGTAACTAAAGCACAAGGCACTGACTTTGTATTTAAAAAGAATTAGTCAAAAGGAAAGTTTTTGACAGAGGGTGTCTATTCAGAAAAAAACAATTCAAATAGAAATACCAGAAAAACGCAATTTATGATTTCGGATTCATTACTATGCTTGTACTAAAAAACGCTTTTAAAGACATTTTCACATGTAAGTTGATTTTAATACTTGACACATGTCAGTATATATGTAAGTAATTACATTTGCACTCGCTAACTAGATATGTGGAAATCAAAAAAAAATATAAAACATGTTTACAAGCAAACTGAATTGAGGATTAGATGTTTTGCGCTCTAATCTTCTTGTACTTCTCCATAAATTATCATAGTGCACAAATTTTGCTTTAGGATAAATATTTTATAATCGCAGCTACAAAAATGGCTTATCTAGAGATGTTAGTAGTCTACAAAGCAGACTTAACGAAGCAACAGTTCAAACCTTTTCAAAGCCAATGAATTCTATTTTTTGACATAAATATTAAACTACTTCTTCAGTTATATTCATTTGATTTGTTTTCACGAAAGCAACAACATAACAATATCTTTTTCAAAGTAACAAATTAAGAGGATACAATAGATAGTTATGTTTTTCATACAAAAAGAAAGTGTGGTTATTAAAATAGCGTTGGAGGTATTTGAAGTATTTCACAAAATTATTCTTAAAAATTCTCTACACAGAAAATTCAGTCGGAAAGTTTAGTCTCGAAACTCAGCGATAGTGTGTCTCAGTCACTCTCTTAAAATTGAATCAATTAATTATAGTTAATTATTATTCTAGTGTATTCATTGAATATATTTAATCATTAAATCGAATGTAATGTTCTCTAGTAATAAAATAAAGAAAGTTCTTAGAACAGAAAACAATTCATTTTTTTATGCTATCCTATGTTAGAAATTAACTATAAAAGATATCAATGATACACTACATATGGGTCGATGGCTTGGTTTTTGCCTGAAAGTTTTCTCTGATTGTCTGCCATCGACGAGAGCGAATGAACTGTCAAATCTTTACAGAAAATAAACAGATTTATTGTCTTGTAAAGAGATTCGATCGATTACTACCGAATTGTTTTGATTTAGACAAACACTAGATCAAGTTGACAATATGTTCAAGAGCTTTTTTTGTTTGGAATTTCATTTGTATCTTCAATTATCTGTAGTTGTCAGTAATTGATAAAGAGATATCTCGTATTTTTTTATGCTCAACTTATCATGCCAAACAAATAAAGAAGGTTTATAATTCACTTGTATTTTATTCTCACATTTATAAATACAAAATTATCATTAGATATAACAACTTTTATTCTGGACTGAATATTAGATATTGTATTGATGGATTAAACTTTCATTCATTTACTTATTAATCAAGATAAATTTAAAATATTTTCCTCATTTATGATAATTGAAATAGTAATAATGGAAAGTTCCATAAACTAAAATACATATTATCGATCGAGATGCAACGAAAGTACCATTTAAGCTTTCAAGTATTTGAAATGTTTTTTATCGTTTGTTCATTTTTTAATACATAATATCATAGTAATATTTTTTTTTATCTTCTGAAGTATGGCTACTGAAACTGTCTGCAGGACAATAATAAAATTTTGAATAGAAAATAATTGCTTCTGGAATAGAACTTATGTGTAATCTGAATGTTTGATTGACGAAAAAAAGAATATAAATCTAAATCGGATTTTTTTTCGAATCAATCGTAACACATAGATTGCAACGAATGTATAATATTCATTAGCTAAATTTTGCGGCGTTTTCGAATCGATAATTTGCAATTTGTGTCATGCTTATGAAGGAAATCTTCCTGTGGATATATTAAACTAAATAGTGATACAATACAGTCTGGATATGTGATTAACGCCAAATATTTATTCTATTTGAGTGGAAGAATATACAAGAAGTAGTTCACAATTAAATTCTAGTTAAACATATATATTTCAACTAATTTTCTAGCATGAAAAAAATGAATTTTGAAAAAACAAATAGAAAATATCATATTATCGCCACTGACACAAACATAAACAATCAATATACTAATTATCATATTATATCTGATATATGTATATTTTGATAAGTTAACTACTACTCATAATATACCATAAGTAATAAATAACTGTTATATTAAATCTTTGAAAAATATCTCATATTCTCATTTCGCAATCAAGGAGATATATATATATTTGAAGACGAACTTTGCCTAACAAACATTAGTTTTCACCAGTATGTATTCCAATTCAATCTAAAACCTTTCAAAAAGATGTGTATTCGTGGTCAATGCCACCTAACGTTTTAGGTATTCCATAGATTTTGAGTTTAATGTTAATATGAATCCATATGATATCATAGTCTAATACTATTGGTTAATCATATCGAAGTACTGATTCTGGTTTTATACATTGCTACACAACGAATGTTGTAAAAAGAATTTCATTATATAATACGATCGAGTGATTTAAGCGAGTGGATTTTCAGAAATACTTCAATGAGAAACAGTTAAGCCAATATTTGTGCAAGTATTTTTCCTATATTATAAGCGATCTTTTGTTTTTGGTATATTATGTTTCCTTAACTTGTTTTCATCGTGACTGAGAAAATCATTTATATTGATGAATCTCTTCTGTAAAATAAATTTTCAAATAATACTTAATTATTTAGACTCAATATTATATTATAGTCTCGTCAGAGGTTATTTACACAGGATGTTGTATCATTGATAAGCACTTATCAACCTTGGTTATATTTTTTACTTATGTTGAGTCTATTGCACATCACTCGATTTCCATTAAACTTCGCAATTGTTTACGGTTCTACAAAGAAAAATAAATGTTCTCACAGTTTACTATTTTTTAAGTTTTTTAAATTTATATTTTTCATTATGACAATAATATTTTCCATGTAAAAAAGTCGATTTTTCATACACATAACGATCTCATATGATAGAAAATGCAGTTTCGATGTTATCCATTAACTGATACAGTAAATGTATGATTGATTTTGTGATACTATCTTAAACGAATAAATAAATTCTTAATTTTTAGAAAATAATCGATGGAATTTATTATAGGCAATGAAACCCCGCTCAGTTATTTCTAGACATTCTCCTATTGATAGATACAAATAAATCCGGGTATTCGAAACATTCTCCAGTTCGAATGAGCACCTGATGATCATTCATGCTTAGGATGGTTTATTGAATTATTGATGATCACTTTTGTTGATAGATGAAACGTTTCATATCCAAATGTTTTTATTCATAATTATTTAGATATGCTTTGAAAAATTAAGACCAAACTAATATAACAGTGAGTGTTAAGTAACTGTCTATATAAACTGCTGAAGTATGCTGGCACACACTGTGCTTCACATCGTTGCTTCTAATGACATTCACTATATGGTTTTACTTTTCCTGATATTAAAAAAATTCATTAGATACTTGTTATTTTCCCATTAGGAATAATTAAATGAAACCGAAGACATTACTGATATGATTATTTATCTTGGTGCCTCAAATAATACCAGAACAGAAGTAATCAAACTAAAATTATTTCCTATCATTTTTACTCAGTATTCATATAAAAGAAAAAATGTTTCCGCTGTTTGTGTCCGAAGCTATCTCATACTATTATAAATATATTCCATAGTAATGATGTGAATCTATCTACACAAAGAACATCAATTTATTACATTCTAATGAATATTTCATTACATACGACGAAGAATATTGACCAAACCAATCAGTTAATGAAAAAACTAAATTCATAAAAACCATGTCATTGAAAAATATATACTATTCAATTTTTTTGTTTTCTCTATAACCATTAGATTATATTTTCAGATTGAGAGCTCTGTTAGACATGATTCTCATATTTTATTTTTACTCAATGTTTATATTCTAGAGGATATACGAAACAGCGAACACAAACATTCACTCAAATATTGTATACAAGTCATTCTGATGCACTTAATTATCTATTTGAAACGCTGAATAAGAATTAATGTGCATTCAATTATTTTACTTTTACAAGATATAAATATTTTCCTATATTTTTGTCTAACTCATACAAAAACAGTATATCTTTTATAAAATGTAAGATTAAAGTTTAGAGTACCGACTGAAGAAATTCCTTTTCTAATATAGAATATGGCAGCAAAAGTGCTTATTCAAAGACGGTTATCGCTTGTTTTGATCTCAGATGAAAATCAGTGAAATATGTCAGTCGTGGTCGAATTGAAGTTGAATAATCTAACCGAGTTCAATATTGATAAATTAACATGCATACGAAACAAATATAGTTGGATCTTTAGCAGAACTCTCAATGATTCATAATTCAAAACTGAATTGCTATAAAGTATCTAACAATTAATCAAACTATGAATTAAATTTAAACTGGCCATAAACATATTGTAAATAAATATATGCTTCTCAAAAATGATACATCAATAACTACCATTTTAGATGTTAATACGTTATTACAATCATATATAATATTATCACCTCAGTAAATAATATTTCGTTAGTAAATGATGTATCGGTATTCATTTTATTTTAAAAAATGGCTAAAATAGTGATTTTATTTTAAAGGATTCATTTCATTTCTATTTTTCAGACTTCTAATCTTTCAGAAATATACGTCAAAGTCTTTAATACATCTTCTGATTTTAAATAATTTAATATTTTCTATGATAGTAAATGTGCAACATTGAAACTATAATTATTGTAGTCAATCGTATTGTTGGTATCATGTAACCGTGTAAAAATATTGAATACTGTTAAATAGTATAATGCATGTTGTTTGTGCATTGATTAGCTTGTATACTTTTAATTCATAAGATTTTCTCATTGACGCTCTATACAATATGTTTCTATTTCCTAATTATGCATTTGTCATCTAACTAATTAACTTAACCAGAGAATGATGCAGTAGCTATGTGTACAAAGAAACCCTACTTATTATTATTCAAGATAAATATACAATATATTGGAAGAATAATTATTTCAAGATTTGTGAATGCTTTTTCTTGCTCAGTAATTTAAACTTAGAAGAAAAGCAAATTCGAAACTCGACTATTTTTATTTTGAGCTAATTCACATGTTCAAAAATCAAAATTCATTATTATTGAAAAACTCACGCTAAATTTTCTGAATAGAAATAGGATGCCAAAAGTAATTCTCAATGGAAAAAAAAAATAATATCATTGAATGTATTATAAACTATATGAGCAATAATAAATGCAATCATTAATTTATTTTTTGAAAATTTCCTCATAGGTATGTGATATCTATTACAATTTAATATTAAATGTTATTACATTAGAAAATATTCATTTAACTATCGAAGTCACCTGCATGGTCCAAAATAATACTCGTGAATGAGCATAAGTGACTGGAGCTTCCGGAATTTTCTGAATAGAAAATCTCTTGAATAAGATTAAATTTTTTTTTCTCTAAGAATCAATGTTGATGCTACTCGCAACTTCTACCCGTAATTAAGATGATTTTTGGTTAAATATTGGTATTTCATTTTTCATAAATCGGGTGCAACTTTATAAAAACTACAGAAAAAACTAAAATTTCAATTTTATACTACAGATAATTTCCAGAGAATTAGTATTTTCAATCACTGTAGTTAGATGTACTACTAAATTGTTAATATTAATCAAACAGTAAAAATTCAGCTACTTCTTATTTCTTTGTTAATCTTTTCCAGTAGCTATTCTCATGACTGAAAAGATAAGTTTTAGTTTTGTGATGATAATGAAATGTACCGGCTTATTTTCCAAGAAGAAAAAAAGGATTCTGTTGAGTATAAAATCCGTTACTGAAATCTTTATTCAGCACGTCACTAGTCGAAAAAACAAATAATACTTGCAAATATTCATCGTAAAAGAGCAAAAAAGATTATCTTAAATTTAAGCACGAATGACGATTATGTTATCAACGATTTAGTATTATTCAAAGTTTTAATTCTAGTCCTAGAAGTTTTTCTTTTTTTGTTACAAATCAAAGCAGCTGGTATCCTTCGCATGATGCATGAATATAATCTTGAGTTTGGCTGTCTTTTATTTGCAATTATCAACGGAAAATTATAGATCATAGTTCGACAATGATTTTATTCATCATGAATATTCAGCAAAGTTTGTGTTCTTATTTATTTTTTCAGCAATATTTTCATAATTAGTCATTTCTTTGCCAAAGAAAATTTATTTTTATCTATATCCCTAGGGAAATTTTATCAAAGTATTAGAATATCTATGAAAAATACTTTATTCTAGCTTGTCTAATGTGAGAAAAGAGAAAAATCAATGAGTCGGAAACAAAGTTTCATTTGTCTTCATATAAAACAGAAAGATTTAGTCATTCTTTCAGAATATTTTTTTCTCAGCATACTCGCCGACGACAAACTCTTCGTTAGTATAATCAAGTTTCTGTCTCTTTTTTTTCCTTTCTATACTTTGACATCTTCGCTCGTTTGTGTTTGTCTATTGGCCTGAAAATGCTTGTATCGTCTCTTTTTCCTCTTCTTCTACTAATATTTTCTATTCAATACAAATGGCAATGGTGTTCTCTTCTAGCAGCACCATCACCGCTCTTATCTTGTGGTGTTGCCTGTTCGAGAATGATGGTCGTAGAGAATGCTGCGCGCCGTCGAGTAGTAGCAGCCTAATCACATTAATGAAGAAGAAATTCTATCGTTGTTCTGCAGACCGTCCGTCCACTGCCGTTGCTCTAGTGGGAACAAGAAGAAAAAAAAAGAAAAAAAGAAAGAAAAAAGGAAAAAATGGAGAAAGGCGGCATCAACGAAGCGTCTGCGGGTGAGAGGATAGCTCGTCGGCAGCTGTTACCCGACCGACGACGAGTGTGAACTATTATCTACTCTGTTACAAAAGAAGAAGAAAAGAAGAAAAGAATAGGAAAAAATTGCAATAACCAAACGAGCGAGCGCGAGTAGTTCAGATCGGACCGTTGCTTATTGGCCCAATAGAGAGAGAAAGGAAGAATTTTCCGTAAAAAAAGGAAGCATCAGCCATAGAGACAGCTTTTTTCTTCTATCTCTTCTCTTTTTTTCTCTTTTCTATCTCCGTAGTGTGCAGCGTAGAGTAAGCGACGACCCACAACACAACAACAACAATATTAGTTTTACCATCATCACTAACATCTACTAGCACAAGGAATTCCATTTTTTCTTTTCTACTTTCTCATTTTTCTAATTTACAAGTATCAACAAAATTTTGGGTGAAGGATAAAAGAAAAAGAAACAAGATTTTATATTTCAGACATAAAAATTTATTGAATCAACAATAACCAAGAATGTTTTATTATTTAAAAAGTAAAGGGTATGAATTTCATTTAAAATTTTGTTGATTTATGTTTTATTCTGTTAAATGTAGAATATTGAACGTCATTTAAAACAGCCGAATCAAACCTTCATTTAATACATACACTCAGTTTCAGGTAATTTAGTTTTTATCTTTTTTGCAGAAAAAAAATACTATTAATCTGTTTTCTGTTTAATGAAAACTTCTAATGTTCGACTAGACTTTATAGTTGGGTTCTTTTTTTTTTAATGAATCCTTTAATAGTCCCAGTGTGTCGAAATTTTCCCATCTTTTATATTTAATAAGAAAGATAGCGGCGCAATACGTTAACCATCTCCATGATGGTCTTAGTTCTGGTTTTAAGTGACACGATAGTAGCAAAAAAATCCGCCCCACAATCAGTGAGAAAAATGCTATAACAAGTTGAGCAGGCGAAATACAGAAAAGGAAAGAAAGGAAATGTTCCGTCGTGATGACGCACAGTCGAGACATTTCAAGAAATTGAGTTAACAACGAAGGCAAGTTAACAATACGTGGTACTTTTTTTCTTTTTATATTTAAAATAACACCACCAGCTGAAAGAGGATACTAAATAGCTCAACATGGCGAGTAAGAAAAAAAGCACAGGAAAAAATTCTTTCTTTTCTTGTTCCATAAATCTATCAAATAGCCTACATCATTCACGCACACGATTTTATAAGTTATTTCTTTTTCAATTGTAAATACTCACTAATATATCGGTAAAAACCGAGAAACAAGAGAACATCGAGAAGAACAAGAAGAAAAATACAGAACAGTGGTACTAAGAATAACTAACACAAGCATTGCATTTATGCATATGAAGAAGAAGAAGGAAAAAAAGAAATGAAATGAAGAACATCATGTGCAATATTCGATAATTAGTGTATACTTTGCGTTCGATGTTATTTGTAACAAAAATCTAATCTTAAACAGAAAATTCCCTAGATGAAGAAGATTTTGTTTTTCCTCCTATTGAATTAGTTAAGGCGACTTTTGGCACGCAATTTCTACTTTTTCCGATCATTTAAGTTACATGAATGTTATATATATAATATAAAGACAGAAAAAAAGCGAATGCGTTTTAATATGCATTTGTGTGTGTGTCGACAAACGGAAGTAAGGAAAAATCACTTTTTTACTTTTTTACTTTTTTACTTTTTATTACAAGAAAAAAAACTCCAATAACATGAACTGGGTAGGTAAACGTATTTGAACTTGCTTTTTTAAATGTATTTTCGCATAACTATTACGTACATATCCACTTTTTCACTACAATTAATGTGTTTGCCTTTTTATTTATCTTTGACAAGTTTCTAATGAAATGGAACTTGATCGAATTCTAAAGTGCTTAACTGTGTACTACACATAGTTCCTTTTTTCTTTTACATGTAATTTCAATATGTAAATTGAATATAATAGTATGTTTCAAATACAACAAGACCATTGAGTATTCTGGAATTGCGAATCGAATTTTTCTTTCATCAGTCCGAGCCCAAACCTGAGAAAGTAAGCTTGCTATTCGACTAGATTCAAGTCCACGTTTTTGTTTTTGTTTTCGTTCATATTGGATGTTCTTTTTATATACAGTTAAATACTTAATCCAATTCTCGACTATTCATCGCGTAATTTTAAGAAAAACAAAGCTTTGTGAAAGTTTTTTATATTTGTTTAGTTTTCATTTCATTTTTCTAAATAGATTAGATAGTTTTGTATCGTTGAAAACTATATTTTGCTCTCTCAAAAATGAGATTCTATAAGCAGTTGGCCTTTCTTTTAGTTTACATTATATATGTTACTTCGTAGTTTTGTTTTTCTGTAACTTTATTTTACTTCAGGCGTTCGAAATGAGATGTTTGTCGATTAGATAATTATTTTAAAAAATGAGGAAAACTTCAAAAATAAGACAACGCATAATAAACTGATTATAGATTTTCGTTGATTTTTTAGAATTTAAGGTGAATTTTAATTCTATCTGAAATTAAATATACATTCCAGTTTACGTTCCGAATAATAGCACTAGAACCTTCGATCCTAAATCTGCACATACTACGTTCTTGAGAGATTCATTATTCTTTGGAAGAATTATACTTATTATTCATTAGTTATACGTCATTTTTGTTTTCATGAAAAATGAATAAGTCTTGACAATCATAACATACTACCAACAAAAAGAAAATAAATGTCTTTTATGTTTAGTTACGTAAAAAGCTACTTCCATCAAAAATGGGTCTTTGTGCATCTGGTATGAGCTCTGAAGAGCGTGAAGCTATGGAGCGAAGTAAAGCACTAGATAAACAATTAAAGGAAGATGCTGAACGAGCAGCTAAAGATGTTAAATTACTTCTGCTCGGTAAGATAATCCTTTTAAAATCTTTTTCTCTTGTTTTATTTAAATTTTATTTGTAAAAAAAAATAGGGGCTGGTGAATCTGGTAAATCAACAATATTAAAACAAATGAAGATTATTCATATGGATGGATATTCAAAGGAAGATTTCGAACAGTATCGAGAAGTTGTCTATTCGAATACAATTCAATCATTAGCAACGATTATTCGAGCTATGGAAACACTTAATATTCAGTTTAGTTCAAGTGATCGTGAGAGAGATGCTGCTATGGGTAAATTTTTGTTGGCTATTCGTTGCTAATAGAAAAATAATGAATTTTTGTTTCTGATATTTCAGTATTAGACAAAATTTCTCGTATGGCCGATACAGAACCATTCGAAAGTGAATTACTTGATGCAATGAAAAAATTATGGAATGATAATGGTGTACAACAATGCTTTAATCGTTCAAATGAATATCAATTGAACGATTCAGCAAAATATTTTCTAGATAAATTAGATGAAATCGGCTCACCACAATATTTACCAAGTACACAAGATATTTTACGTACTCGAGTTAAAACAACTGGGATTGTGGAAATTAATTTTACATTTAAAGGTATACTTTCTTTTGGAGTTTAAGATTGAATATCTTTTTGAATTTTCTCTTTTTCATTATTCAGATCTTAATTTTCGTGTATTTGATGTTGGTGGTCAAAGGTCAGAACGAAAAAAATGGATTCATTGTTTTGAAGATGTAACAGCAATTATATTTATTGTTGCTCTCAGTGAATACGATCAAGTAAATTTTTTTCTTTCATATTGAAACTAAAAGACAATTCATTTTAACTTAAAAAAATAATAAGGTTCTTGTGGAGGATGAAACAACAAATCGTATGCATGAATCACTTCGTTTATTTGATTCAATTTGTAATAACAAGTGGTTTGTTAACACATCGATTATTCTCTTTTTAAATAAGAAAGATTTATTTGCTGAAAAAATTGCACGATCAAGCTTAAGGTATATTTCTTTCTTTCTGTGTTTCTTTCTTTTCGTTTATGTTATTTTTATTATAATTTGACAATTTTTTCTAATAGAAAATGTTTCCCTGAATATCAAGGTAAAGATGAATATACGGAAGCCAGCGAATATATTCAAGCTCAATTTGTAGCACAAAATAAAAGCGAACAAAAAGTTTGTTATTAAAAATTATATTTTGTAAATCGATAGAAAAAAACCTGAAACGCGTTGTTTTCTATTACTTAGGAAATCTATTGCCATTTAACATGCGCTACAGATACTGAAAATGTTCAATTTGTCTTGTAAGTTTTAAGACGAACCGAGTTTTGTTAAAAATACCAATATATGTATATATATTTCTTTCTTTTAGTGATGCTGTTACTGATGTCATCATAACAAATAATCTCCGTGCCAGTGGTCTTTATTAGACGAATTATTAAAAAAACGTATTCATTATTTCTTTTATAAAAACAAAATGTTCTCGCGTATATCCAGATACCAAGTATCGCCGTCGCTCAGCTTTTTGTTTCTCTAGCTTTCGTTTTTTTTCTTCAGTCAATCTCGACAAGCGCCGGTCGATCTTTCTTTATTCATATTTGGATTTTTTTCTTTTCTTTCTTTTTCTCTTGTTGTTCTTATTTTCAATCTATCTAGAGTGCGACTAGTCAAGTATATTGATCGGAGACGGCTTTATTTCTTTTGCTGTCGTGTGTGTGTGTGTGTGTGTGTGCGGTATCTTATGTCTCGATTTTTCTTCTGGCTGCTTGTCGTCAATGTTGTTTTGGTTGTTTATTTCACGTATTTAACTTGCGCGTTTCCTTTTCTTTCTTTTTCTTTTTGTAAATGTGTGTGCTTTTCTTTTTTTTTTCTCGCAATCATTTCATTATTTTTTATTGTATTACTTCTTTATTTTAAATGTCTGACTTTTCGTTTTTCTTTCTTCACTTTGAAAACTAACGTCGAGAGCCAGACTTAAGAAATTATAATAACTATGTTGATTTTTGCTCATTTTATGATTGGAAACGATCATAAAAAAAGAATTTACCAGAGAAATCAACTAAGATATAGAAGTTTTTCTTCTATAAAACTCAAATCTATTTTACAGCTAGATTATCAGAGAAATTGAATAGTCAATGCTGTTGACTTGGACCGTGCTGATTTTTACATTTGAGCATAATAAGGTTCATGTAGATAAGTATTAAACTTCTGAAGTACGTTTCATTGTTAGATCGTTAGAATCATGGAAGTTTCACGCTAAGCTTGATGTTATCATACTACATGACAGCGAAAATGCCATGAGTATCTTCTGTAAAAAGTGATATATTTTGGTCAAAACTATTGATACTTGAAAAACTTGAATATTCTTTTTCACCGACTCTCAATTCTTGGGAGATTAGTAATTGTTTTATTTTCAAAAGTTTCTACTGGAAAAACGAATTCTTCACACAAATCACTATTTGAACTCGTTATTAATGTTCACAATAGTGCAAAAAATTTAGATAAATTTTTTCAAATAAGTTTGGCAATTACTGTATATAACAGAAAATTTCATTCTTTGACTTTCTTTTCTTTTTATTGAAGAGCACAAAACAAAACAATTGTGTTATATAACCATACGATCAAGAATAAAAACATTGGCAAACTCTATCTTTCTTATGATAACATTATTCTAGGTTTTCTTTACAAGGAAAAAACTAGCTTTCGCATGCCGAAAAGACCAAAATGATATAGTTTTCAACAACAATATCGTAAATTACGCTTTGACTAAGAAAATATTGAATGTCAGTTACATCACATAATTACGGTCCTAATAAAATTGTGCTATGGTAAATGAATGAATGGAATAGACGTATTATTCTAATTCGGATACTTGTATTTTTCCTGGTAGAAAAGGTGTCAATGACAATTATCAATAAATCATTCTAACAAAAAAAATGATAGATTATTTCGCTTATATTTTAATCAATTTCATTAGTTTTGTAACTATTAATAATGAATATCCATCATTATTCTAAATTGTTAAAATTTCAATTTTTATGAATATTCTTTATTGAATTCATTAACAAGTCTTTCTAGTTGCATCAAATAAATCTTAAAAATTTATCAAAAATTAAGATATTTTATTGTTGAAAATTATGACAAGTAGATATTTGTTAATTGCAAAAGTTGTTTCTCAATTTTTGTGACAGTATACGTTTATTAATAACTCAAGGTTAAGATTTTCAAACGTTTTCCTTTTATAAAAATGAGTTATGAGTACGAATGAAAAATATTCTCATTGTATCATGGGATAATCGAAATTTTTTCTTTCGAATCGACAGTCTTTTCTTTTCATATATTATTAATGGATAACATTTCTAGCAAAATAAACGACATACTCGAAGCTGGACTTATATTTATTTGTATGTGCATATTGACACTATGGCAAAAAATGAGTAATGACTTTTTTTCTTTACCATACTCAATATATTATTAATGATAAATTAACATTGAAATCTATAAAATTATTAATATATTTGTTTGTCAAATATCAATTGCAATAAAATAATATATGAATAATTTATTTACGATAATTTACGAAAACTACGTCAAGTTTAAGTAAAATAATAATGGAACTGATACTATAATATTTCACTAATTTAATATCACACATTTATAAAATAGTTGACACAAAATATTTCCGTTTGTTTACATTCTACAATCATTTTTACTTTTTCCTTACGAAATGTACTATTCTATTTTGCTATAATAATTTTATTTTTTAGATGGGGAGGATACTCTTGTTTTTTTTTACTTATTCTGCATGATACATCAGAATAATTTTCTTATAGTTAAACTACACTAGCCTACACATCTCTATTTGCTTGCCATATCCTGATTTAAATCGTTATGATATTTACAGTTTTTGATAGTGTTCTGATAAATGCATTTATCCATTTTTTCATTCTATTAGCCTTGTTTACTGTCTAATGTAACGTTAAAAATATTTGTTTTTGCAAGACTAAATCTAACGAAACTTTTGGTTTGAGCAAAGAAAATTTGAATTCAAAATATTGAAGTTTATATAGCATCGGAATATAATTTCTATCGATTCAAATACAAGATAAATATCTTGATAAAATTTTATGAAAACATGATAGTAAAAATCGTAATTGCGACGAAATGCTAGAGAAATGAATATGTCATATTATTAGATTGTAAGATCGATTGTACGTGACTTTTTTCATTGTTTATTTTACTATGAGGAAACTTTAGAAACTAAAATATTAAAAATTTCTCCGTGATTATTGTTTTGTGTTGATATCAGCCTATAAAAAAATTTCTGATCAAAACTTAAGAAAAAAATATTTTTCAACTTATATTTCGAAAACATGACTGATTTTTAACATTTAAAAATCTTATTATCCTAACAATCGTATCTTGTTAAAAATCATTAATATATCCTTAAAAGAATTATATTATGAAAGTTCGTAAGTGATGAGAAGATCACAGTTAATAGTTTGTTTATTCACTATATTTTATTGAAGCCAAGTATTTGTATTCTTTTTGAATATTCATTGAGAATTTTTCTAAATTTTAAAGTTAGTTCGGAAGAAATAAAATCGTATGTCCATAATTAAATATCAGTTAGATTAGAGTTTTGTCTCTACAGTGGATTCAGAATGAATATCTTAATTTAGTTCGTTTGAGCCAACGAAGAACTGAAGTGATTCCGTTAGTCAGTCATTTGAAAATATTCTTTTTAATCGATCTTGAAGATACATTAAAATTTACGCAATACACTTGTTAGATTATTTCAATACGTTTCTTTTCAAAATTTGAGCGTGAATGAATCCATTTGAATTGAAAATGAATTTAACAGAAGTAAACCAATCCATTGTTGCCAAGCATCAACTGGAAAATTTGAAATTCTTTTAATAATTTAGTCACATAGTAACCTTCACACCCTCAAGATAGAATATAATGAAGTCATTTAGTAACATTTTTCGATGTGTTCATTTCTTATCTTATTAAACTAGTATCAAGTTACGCAACAAACTATTATAGTAGAATGAAACAACTGAAGTGACTTGTTTAAAAAGAAAAAAGAATGCAACTTCCGATGTGACCGATTGTATGTGTATAGAATCTCTTTTTTTACCAATAAAACTAATTCCTTAGGTTAATAATTGAAAACATTCATAACTATTCTAATAGATTCAATTCAACCATGAAGAATTCTCTGTTAGGAAACCTTTTAAAACAAAGGAAAAAAATGTAAAAAAACACAACATTACTGACAAAATCATAGATATTTTTGTTTCTCTGGTTCATACAACATCTTAGCTCTTTTGTTTCTTTAATAGACATTGTTGATGATGGGATTCTTCTATGTCTGCACACTATGTGAGCAATGACATTCTTAGTCGTCGTTGCCTCAAGAGATTGACCTGTCCATATGGATGACATATCTCGTCTTATCCTATGAGAATCATTGACACATAATCAATTTCTTTTTTTTTGAACCGCTATTGCCTCAAGCTTATCATCATTCCCACTTGACGTTGTCCAGCTGTTTTGTCGGTAATTTAATAGATATCGTGTTGATCAGTTAATTATCACAGGTTTTTTCGTAACTCAATGAAAAGAAAATGTCATATAAATAGTCTAACAACTAGAAGTAGAGTAAATATTATATAGTTCTAGACACTACCGTATATGAATATGACCTTTCTTTGCTAGTATAGCATCGAATAAAAAGACTTGTTCAAAGGAGAAAAATCAAATTAAAATACGGAAGAACTATATTCAATATTTGTCGAACACCGAACACGTTCAACAAACATATTGCTCATTTCATTATAAACATATTAGAAAAATTTCTTGTTAGATAAATTTCTTTTCTTGAAAACGAAGAAATGCTTGTTAAACTTAAATTCATTGGTATTGGTATACGTATTTCCTGCTGTGTTCTCAATCTCTACCCTATACGACGACATACAAACAACATAAGCATATGTTCACATTGTTCAACATGTGTATAAAAAGGAGAACGACAGATTAGATGTTCTATATTCGACTGATCTACAACACTCCACGATATATATAATAAGGTATGTATGAGTGTGAAAAAAAAGATCGTCTTACATGACACTGCAGGTGTCCGTATTTTTTCAACTTTCTATGCAAAGACATTTTTGTTTCAAAAGAATGACCTCTTTTATTTGTTCGTGTATGTATGTATGAGTTGACCTTCTCTCAATGAGAACGAGACTAATTCCATATAATAGAGTAGAACGAGAAAGATGATAGAAAAAGTGTTCTGTTTCCTTTTTTTTTACTACTTTTGACAAATATTGAATCAGAGAAATAGATGATATATTGAATAAAGTAAGGAAAAGGGCAATTCTTCTTCTTCTTCTTCTTCTTCTTCTTTCTTTTGTTATCTATTAAGCTTTTCAATTTTAATTATCAATGGATACTTTAGTATCATTTTTTTTTCTATTCTCTATTAAAGAAAATAAATGATGAGTATCTAAGCAAGGTTAAGTCGAACTGTTTCATCAACTTTGTGCACATATGTAGTAGATTATTCTTTTCCCTTTTTGTAAATATATAATCATGTATAAGAGTTGACCAGTTCAATGAAGCGAATATCATATTAAAAGAGACTATCACTAGTATTGATAAAACTATTTAATGTTACAATAGATATGATGGAAAGTTTTATTTTCAATATGCATAGCACATGGGTTTTTAATTAGTTATCAGTTAGTCAATAGTGAAAATCATAAATTTGTCTTTCATGTCTACAACTTATAGTTGAATGGTTTCTCGATTTTTTTTCGTTCGTCTTTTGATTAATTTCATCATATGGAAATCTTTGAATGAGAATATTAATGTGTTCTTTTTGTCTTTGAGAATATTGAATACCTTGTGTGTATTTTTTCTCTCTCTTTCAATATGAGAATTGATTGACCATATGACAGAGATTCAAATCTTTATACATTGATGTTTGCATGTAGTATGTTCATTTTAAGCGAAAAGATAACGTAGAATAACTGTTCATTTTTTTTCTTTTTTGTCACAATAAAGATACGAGGTGTGATGAACGGTTCATTTTGTCCAATTAGATGATTACATAATTATCATGAGTTCATTCTTTTTTTCTTTCTTTCTCGATGGATGTCCAGACATCAGTTTATAGTATGAGGATCGAGTAACAAGCAGGATTAGATCAATATATATATATATATATATATATATAGAGAGAGAGAGAGAGAGAGAATAGATGTGCCTTTGAGCATTGACCATCAGCTTAGAATTGACGAGAAAGATTATGTATCACGTTGACTATTCGAAATACTTTTTTCCGCTTGATTTGCCCTTGGCTTATTTTGATCTTGTACTAATGAAAGGGTTGTCACATGTCATTAGTTGTTAATTGAAGGATGCATATTAATACTCATATGATGATAAACGATTGTTCAATTGTATAAGTGAAATGCAAAGAGAATGACCTTGAGGGTAAAACATTTCTGCATGTTTAAATGACAAGTGTCGTTTCTTTTTTTGTAGCTTTTTTCAATTCAATAGAAATAAATCAATCATAGATATTCTTTGTTCTTATTTTTACATAATATTCATCGAGCCGTACTACATTATCTTGCACATGTGATGACAAGGAGTTTTCATCAATGTAAACTTGCGCAGTGATAACGACTAGTGCATTGATCATATAGGAGTGCTTTTCTCCCTCGTATACCTAAGAACAAGTGAAAAAAAAGAACTGTATACGTTTGGTTGCTGAATGTCAAGGAAAGAGAAATTGTATATATGCTCTACTGAATGAATAAAATACCAGAGTTAGGTTGAGACAGAAGTACTAAGCGAGATAATATCCGTTGTTTCTTTTTTCTTTCTTCGTTGTTTGGTAAAGTGAAAGATATAGTAATTTTGAATGGCATCTTCATAAGAAATTCTTTTCTAGTAAGTAACAAAAGGAAGGTCAGTATTTTAAATGTATGCTAATAACAATGTGAAGTTCATCATTTTCTTGGTTGATTTCTGTGAAAGAGCGTTTTAATCATAGTGGAATATAATGTTTCTGGTATTTAATGATGATGAACTCTTTTTTTCTAGATGAAGAATGATCTTTTGAATCATCTTCCTCCGCCACCTTTATTTACGATTCGCCCACCACCTAAAC
Source organism: Rotaria socialis (assembly GCA_905331475.1). Classification (NCBI taxonomy): domain Eukaryota; kingdom Metazoa; phylum Rotifera; class Eurotatoria; order Philodinida; family Philodinidae; genus Rotaria; species Rotaria socialis. The sequence goes on from CAJNYU010000269.1 coordinate 65,562, forward strand.
CGCCAGGATCTTTGTTTGAAAATTTTCAAACCATTGAAATTTTAAATGGTCGATGTGTACGACCTTCATTGAATCTTTTAAATATTTCATCATCTTCAGCAACGATTCTTCATAAAAATGTAGAATCAATTAATTGGTTAAACATTTTTCTTCTCGTTTTGGCTGTAATTAGTGTCATTTTTTGTATTATTATTGCTATATTTATTTTTATTTGTCTCAAGTATGAACATATATTGAATTTCTCTAAGAAGTATTTTATTTTACTCTGTTTTGTTAATTTAGAAAATTAAGAAAAGAAAAAAAGCAATATAAAAATTGTATTATGTCTACTTCATTAACATCAAGACATCACCAGCAACATCATAATATTGAGGCGTGTACCAGAACGGGTGAACACTACAAGGTAATATACTACTCTTTAATTGATTAAATATTCAAGGTAAAATATATTATATTACTTAAGAAAATAAAGTACCTAATTATTCTAAAGATCTCATAGACGTAGAAGATATTCTTACCACTTTTTATTTTTTATCCATCAATCTCATGCAGACATTGAGAATAAACATTTCTTTACGATAAAATAAAAAACATCTGAAGTTTTTCTTTCTAAAAAAAATAGCTTCTGAACGAAGTTTCATTCATACTCAAATTTAGAACTCAGATATATCATTGAGACTTGCTAACCTAATGCAAAATAGCTTAAGTGAGAAATCTTCATAAAAATCTATCTTATTCTAAGCTAAGATTTGTAATTAAGACAGTTCCGACTTTTTTTGTGTGGTGTTATAAACAAGCCTTACTACTTTTGCAATCTTTGCAATAGAAAATAAGACGATATAGCAGTTTATTTCTTATAATATTCAATTAGCGAGTATTCAATACTAATTAGTATCTGCAAGAGGACGGAGAAGCTGCAAAAGTTTTACTTTTAAACTTAAGCTCATTATTTTCTTTGAAAACATGTGTTTTTCGCAAAATACTTTTGTTTTCACAGTTGTATGAGATGAAAACTAATTCTTTCAAATTTCTTCATAACTTTCCTATAGAAACCATTAAAAATACTGTCTATAGACTTTAAAATATTTTATATATTAAGAGAAAAAGATTAATATACCAACTCTAGTCAGATGTTCTTTAAATGCAGAATATGATAGAGATTTTGAATGTAATTACTTCAAATATTAAATGAATAGAATTAGAAATAAAACAGAAGAAAAAACCAACAAATCTTAAACCATTAAATAAAATAGACGATAAGATTTCTATTAATATGAATCGAAATTATTTGACTTACATGTTTTATTTTGTCTTTCTAGTGTATAAAAGACGCTTTCCATTGTTGTGATGATTATTATTCTCATCGATTAATACCAATGAAAGATAGTTCTTCTAATTGTATGCAAAAATCAAATGAAATTCTTCAATCTTCAACGATAGAAAACGTTATTGACGATCAATATTCTTTACAAAATCATCAATATGAATGCATACCTGACTATATATTAACAATGACTCGTCATCGTCATCCTCCAATAGTTTGTCATCATTCACATCAATTATATAATCAGACAAATAATATTTGTACTATACCATATGCTAGCTTTTCTCGGTCATATCTTATACCTCAAGCAGTAGCAACAACGAATACGAGTGATAGTAGTCAATGTACATGTTCATCTACGCCTTTAACAACAGTTCCTCATGAAGAATCATCAACACCTTTACTTGCTTCAATGATATCGAATGACTCGAATAAGATAAGAGCAACATCATCTCCAAAATCAACGATGATTGGATGGACAAGAAGAAATCCGTCTTCGTCAACAAAACGAAAATCAAATGAACAACAATACAGTTTTCTATCTCAATTACGTAAATCTTCTATACTATAATTATTATTGACATAAAATACAGTGATTTATTTATTTTTTTCTGTTTCATGAGTTTATTAAAATCAACTATTGCTTTGGCATATTATTCTTAATAGTCCTTTTTTGTATGATTGATGACATTGCATTGTTGTCGATAGTTCTCTAAAGAAAAAAAATGTCTACCAAAACAAATATATGTTTGTTTACACTATCGTTTGTAGTTCATTGTATTTATCATACGTGATGATATATTAGTAGTATATATTCTCGGTATGAAAGCAAAAATCGATACACTGCGATAGTACGAATTTATTTTTATTATGGAGCGCTTTACTTGCTGCAATACAATTAAAAAGCAAGAAATATTATTTTTATTTGATGCTTATCAGATTTTGACAATGAGTATCATGATTATTTCTACAAATTTTGGTTTATTCTAGTAGTATTAAAATTGAACAGAGTATTTTATCTTATTCAATTAGAACTATTTCAGAAATGAATTAACCATATTCTGCTTGATAGATCCATTTCAAAGTATGCATTCAACTTTAGCGAAATTCTATGATAAAAACTTGTATCAGTAGCGACCAAAGAATACTACAGATTATATATGGATTGCTTTTCGATAGCTGAAACATTTGATTTGTGAGGGTCAAATGTTGAAAGCTCTTCTTCGTGCAGATAGATTGATTTATATATATCCTGTAAACGGAGTGATCATTTTATTCTGCATAGTGTAATTTTTAATCCTATTCAATCCATTCCAAATTATTCCGAAATCGTTGTATGTATGACTAGTTTTTATAAATGACTAATTACTCAACATTTTGAACCTAGTTTTCCTTGCGAGATTTTTCATATTTTATTTTACTAGTTAAGATAAATTGTGATCTAAGTTGTTTCGTACTGTAAAAAATATGAATATCACAATCTTTGAAAATCAGTTCACTTGGAATACAGTAATGTCGATATTAGATATTAATGCAATGATTTTTATTTCATCCTATTTGCATAGATTAGAAGAATGAAAAGAAGATTGAACATTTTGTGTGGCGATTTTTCTCGTATTGAAAATGCGCTGTTTGATTCAGTCATTTCATGAATTAATAAAAGAAACAAATACTTGAGCAAAGAAAATTAAATTTTACAAAAGAACATAATTCCCGTAGGTGATGAATTCAAATTTTAATACTTTTTCTTTCATTTTTTAATAAAGATCCAATTCATAGTAATTAAATAGCCGATAAAAAAGTTCAAGATTCTTCAGCTATCACATAGTAACAAATAGCAATGCAGTAACAGGCCCAAATAATGAAATCAGTACATCTGAAGGGAAAGCGGGTTTCACTCAATAATAATCACTTGAAATACTGATTAAATGTTTTTCTTGAGGTTTTGGACATTTCTTCTAGTTTCTATTGCTACAGATATATGTAGGAGGCAATAATTCCAGATACTACATGTGCTCTTCTTTCATGGTACATATACCAGGCGAAGTGCTCTACGTGTATGTGTACTGTATGACACACAGACCTCCTGTACTTTCGATATATTTAGCAATAGAAACTAGAAGATATCTCGATGAATTCCAATAAGAAGTCACTACGAAAATCATTTAAAATTACACACAACTATTTGAATTACATCAAATCATTCTGAATCACGCATAAACTAAATCAATTTACATTTAAAAATCATTTATCGAACCAAGAAATAAAGTGGAATATTAGTTTATTAATACGAATGTGATCACAGCGACACTCATATATCCATTCATATCCACACACTTCGAGACAGTTTAATCGATGTAATTTTCTTTAGTATTGTAACTTTGCACAGTTCATTTTATTCTGTCTTATCAATTTGATATATTTTTATTCATGTTGTTTTTTCAGAAATTTCAAAATCATTTATTTCTTATAGCTTCTACTTATCTACGACAATGTTTCTTGTGTAACAATATATAGCTCGTTGAATGGTGAAGACGTTCATCTTATCAAAGGATGTTTGCACGAATCGTATTGCGAGAACAAGCAACTAGTTCTTTATGCATCACTACCACATGTGTTTTCGTTAATAGAATACTTTTATATTCTCGTACATGATACTGAAATTGATAGAAATGTATAACTACTGTTTTTATTTTAATTGTGAATAGAATCTAATCTCAGATAGTTTCACACACAGTTTATTACTTGCAACTATGCGTACATTTCAAATTTGCGCTTTTGACTAGAACGAAGAGAGAAACATGGATTTTCCACACAGTCTCATGCATTCATACTTCATTCCTGTACAGTCATTCGTCAACTTAGACAGGAAAATGTGACAATTAGTTTTCAAACGGAATTTCTTGCTAACAGTAATAAATATATATGAGCCCGGAAATATATTTCAAAACTTTCATGAAAAGGTTATTGATTTCATCAAAAAATTACTTTCATTGCTTGATGTCGGTATCTTAGTCAAATATATTTTAATCAATACGAACGATGCTTTAATTGAAATGGAGAAAAGCATCGTTAGTTCACATAATATTTTTTTTTGATCATTACTTTCATACCAATCTTAACAATAAAATGTCCACGATCACTATAGGTAACCTATAGACTTGAGATAAGTTACTTTTAAATGAAGTATACTATGACTGTATCCTTGCTCTTTTCTCGCATCAACAATCGTTTTCTTTCTCCTTTCTCCTTTCTCTTTCTTCCCGACATCATAATAGCTTTTTGTGTTTCACTTACTCTACAAAGATATAAATCCACAATAAGAAAAATGTTACTCCGACCATTTCTTACATATTTCAAACAGGTATTTTTCTAAATTATTTATTTGAATTGTTTCAAGAGAAAAAAAAAGAGTATCTCTTTTTACAATAGAGAATTCGACAAGTGTCGACACATAGAAAATCAATCGACGAATTTTTCACTCAACATCTTTCATTTCCTTTTCTTCAATATAAAGAACATTTACATGTAGCTCGTGCTGAACGTCAATTTATCTATGATACAAGTGGTAAGCGCTATTTGGATTTTTTTGCTGGCATTGTTACTGTTGGTGTTGGTCATTGTCATCCACGATTAATTGAAGCAGCCACAAAACAAATGAATACATATTGGCACGTATCATCATACTATTTACAAGATCCTGTACGTGATTATGCTGAAAAGTTGTTAGAACATTTTAAAGATGACAAACATTTATCGGTATACAGTTATTGATGTGAATGATAAAAGAACAATGAAAGTTTTTATTTTTACATTTTAGGTTTGTTTATTTGTAAATAGTGGTTCAGAAGCGAATGATTTGGCATTACATTTAGCTAAAGAATATACGAAACAAAATGAAGTTATTACACTGAGGTTGAAAGAAAAATGAATTTAATTTTCTGTTTTTTTTGAGTTTTTTATTATTAGAAATTCTTATCACGGTGTTGTTCAATCAACTTTATGCTTGACGAATATTGCAGGGTAAATTGAATGTCATGTTTAATTGAAAAACTACATCACATCTTTTATTAGATTTAAACGGTCATATTCAACTGGAAGTCGTGTTGCTATGAATCCTGATCCATATCGTGGTATATGGGGAGGTCAATATTGTCGAGATTCACCTATACAAACTACTCGTTCATGTAGTTGTCAAAAAGATCATTGCCAAGCATCGGATCGATATGTTGAACAATTGGAAGACATACTTCATTATGAAGTTCCGAAGAAGAAAGTAGCTGCAATGTTTATTGAATCAATTCAGGTTTAATAGTATATTTCTCGAATGTTAATAAATTAACTAATGTAATTAGGGATATGGTGGTTCAGTACAATATCCAAAAGATTATGTTAAACAAGCAACACAGCTTATACAAGAAAATGGTGGGCTCTATGTTGCAGATGAAGTTAGTGCCAAATTCATGAAATGACTCTTCTTTTGTAGACATTAAAGATTTGTACTTAGGTTCAAAGTGGATTCGGCCGTACAGGAACTCATTTTTGGGGTTATCAAGCACATGGAGCTAAGCCTGATATTGGTAAATAGAAAATATTTCAAATAAAATTTAATCAATATTCATTCTCCTTAGTTGTTATGGCTAAAGCAATAGCCAATGGATTTCCTTTTGCTGCTATTGTTACTCGACCTGAAATTGCTAAAACTGTTGGATACTATTTTAATACATATGGTGGAAATCCCATTGGTTGTGCTGTTGCAGGAGCTGTACTTGATGTTATTAAAGAAGAAAAATTACAAGAAAATTCTCTTCGAGTAGGAACGCATTTATTAGAAAGTTTAGCAAAACTACGCGATCAAATGCCTAATGTTATTGGTGATGTTCGTGGCAAAGGTTTACTTATTGGAATGGAAATGGTTACAGATAAAGTAATAACTTAATCAATGAAGAAAATAAATTTCTAATCTCTATTGATGTTTACTTTGGTAGGAATCACGTAAACCATTGCCAATAGGAAAAATGAATGCGATTTTAGATCGTTGTCGAGATAATGGTTTATTAATAGGTAAAGGTGGTAACTTCGGAAATGTCTTTCGTATAAAACCACCCATGTGTATTACAATTCAAGATGCAGATTTTGCTGTTAATGTATTAGAAGATGCTATTCGAAAAGAACTTTAAATTGAACATTCTTTCATTTATTTATTTTTTCATTAGTTTTAAATTATTCTTCATTTACTGTAGATGTTTTAAAATTTAATTATCATTTCTAAAAAACTATATTTAATGTCCAAATAAGAAAAACTAAAATATTTTTTTCACATATTGATAGTCGTCATTCTTTTTTTTATTAATTGCCTTTTCTATCTAGAGATGAAAGATTGTATGACCTTTGCCCCACTTTTCTTTTCAATATAAAGATAAATTTCACATCTCGATATATTTGTTTCACAATTATATTACTTGTTACTAGTGATAAGATGATCTTCGTTTGTTCTGCACTCATATCTATTCTATGAACTCACAAATAGAAACGATGGAATTAAGCAACCGGTAAACGTGCTAATACACGTGATAGAATACTACGAATCCATTAGATCTACCTCTCGGCAAATTTTTGAACGTATGAATAATAATAGCTCAGTACGTTGTTGAATTAAATAAAATTCATTATGATTCATGTTGGAATGAATTCAGAAGGTATATAAACCAGGGTTGCCAGCTGCTCAGGGCCCAAATGGGGTACACGTTAGGTACAACTCAGCTGTAAATGGGGTACATTCGTGAGGTACGCAGTTTACATCTTTCACACTGGTCATCGACTGCGGAAATCAATTTCGAAAACTATTTTCAATCAGGAAAGGGCATTCTCAGTTTTCCGTTTTACTGTAAAGTCTAGCTTTCAAATTGAAAGCTTTATTTTCTAATAAATATGTTCACAATAAAATTTCGTTTTGACATATATATATTCAATTCAATCATAACAGTGGCGGCGGAGTCACTGAGATCTATGAGGCTTGAGCCTCGCCTAGATTTCGGAAGATGAGGCTCAGCTTCATCTTGTTTTTGTACTGATTATTGCTATTTTTTATTCTTGCATCAAAGTCCATGCAAAGAAAAGTATATTTTGGTATTTTCCAATCTTTGTTTTTAATTGTACTGACCATTTTTGTGTACTCAAAAATTGAGTACACTCTAGATTCGGTCAGTGTGTCCGTCCGTTAACATGATAACTTTTGAAAGCCCCATCCACTTGTCATGAAATTTTGTACATAGAATGATCTCATCAATATCTCAGTCGAGTTCGAAGATGAAAGTAATCCGTTAAGAATTTGTTGAGTTACGCAAAAAATATCCTTATTTTCAATGTGAATAGTGAATAGGTTGCTCACAAGATTTCCTCTGTATCACAGTGTAAAAAAACTCACATATCTTGATAATGTGTGGGTGCGATATTTACTTGTTTTTCATATGAGCAATACCAATGTTTTCAGAGTAAATAGAACTCGTCACTTAGCAACTGTCTTTATGAGTTGTATCTTCAGTAGTGTATTCGATTCTCGTTCTAGTTTTGTTGTGCATGATATAAAATGTTTAGGACAAAATAGGAACGGAAAAAAATGAATGCACTTTTTCGCTTTTTGAAGTGGACATAACAATCGGATGCAAATCCGATGTTTCCGCATTTATTATTTTTACTGAAGTTCAATGAAAAGAAGACTTATTTGCTACTGGATGCTTTCATAAAATTCCACAGTAGAAAAAAAGTCCTATGAGCCTCACCTAGCTTAATGACGCTCCGCCGCCTCTGAATCATAATAAAGCACAATGCTTACTCAAAGCGAACCTTCTCGATTTATATTTACACTAACTGTTGCACGCTTTTTTTTTCGAAACTGTATTTTTGTTGACTTTTGGCACACTTTATCAGTTGCGGTTCTGTTTGGCCAAAAGAAAAAAATCTTCATATGTCATAGTACTATTAAATCAGATTTTTAATTCAGCAGCTATCGTTTCATTCACCGTCAAATTGCGACTGTCCGTCCGTGCGCTTTTTCTTTGACTAAGAACGCCTTCAACAAATGCATTCGAGCAAGGAATTGAGTACACATAAGAAATAATTTTGTACATTTCAATACACATTGGTTTCGACTTTACAAGAAGAAAAGCCTAAAATTGATTAGACCGAAATTCCACTTCTCTTTCATGATTTTCGGTCGTCAGTTTGTGAATGAGATTATCTTCATCATGGGACTCGTTGCATATGCCATTGTTGAATTCTTCATAAACATGACCATTAGCAGCCAACCAATATAATTGACGCTTCACATCTTTATCAATAGTAAATGT
>CAJNYU010000270.1:0-11574 GCA_905331475.1 Rotaria socialis
ATTCTCCATAAATATTCCATCTGTGCCCACTCACGGTCATTTTTTATTCGATTTTACCCTGTCTTCTCCCACGTTGAATATTTATGGAGAATATTTTTTGACAAATTGTAGATTAGCGGACGCGGTTTTTTACGCTGATTTCTAATATGATGTTCAAATTCCTGAGAAATAAAGTTCTTTTTATGAAAATTTAAAAATAGTTTCCAATATTTCTGTGACTTTACTGTGAGTCAGGGAAAATATGTTTTCTCAGCAACGGTAAGATGTAAAATTAAAAGGATACACATTTTTGTTACTAATAAGAAGATAAATGAAATGACAAAGAATAATCGAATAAACAATGAAGCTAGAGAGTACATATCTTTTGCAGCATCGGTCACCCATAACATATTAGGGCTCTCATTTGGGACTGAACAAAATTTTAGACGTATCCTATATGAACAGGGTCAAAAGTGCATCATTAGATGCAACTTTTCACGCTGAATCTTAACAAAAGATACTTTTGAATCATGCGCAATAAAGGATCAAATAAAAAAAGCAAAATTTATCGAAAAATTCAACTTTTATTCATCCCACAGAAAAATCGAGTTTTTTTCAAATTTCGATCTCATTAATAGAACTTCACACCTTTTACTGTATACATTTTGTAGAGCTTGATGAACTCTATCGGATCATGCAAAAAATCAGTAAAAAACGCTGAGATTTTTGAATTTGATGCACTTTATATATATCCCATGCAGACAACCGTGCAATAGTTTGTTAAGACCTTCTTCACATATAACGCCTCGCAAGAGAGGTATTCCATATCTCACTACAGTTTTTCTGGATCTTTCGTCACTTCTCTTGCAATCACCACTACTCCTTCCATATCTCCTGTGTCTCCCAAAGCATTTGCATCTCTCATCAGTTCTCAAAAATCTTTCCGATGGGTACTATTCTCAATAGCAAAACAATTTTTTAATCATTAAATACTATAGATGCAGAGTTGGAAGATTCTGATGAAATCGATGAAGATGTGGGAGATGTAACATACTCTGCATATTCCTGCACTTCTTCAACATTCTCGATTTCCTGAATATATGACACTGTTGCTTTGTATGTATTGTACGGGTCAAAAACATGACATAGCCCTAAAATGACATGTTTAAGTATCATTGGTACGGCTGCATCAGTACCGCCTGAGTGGGACTAGCGCATCAACAGTCATCTGAAAACAAAGAGACAATCGATATCTCATAATAGAATTATTTGGGTTATTGTACCCGGTCCTCCACTCCATTGATAAAAGTAATATTTTGATCGCTCTATGTGCTAAAGTAAAGTTGTAATGCGTATTCATTAGGTTTTGTTAAAGATATTGTCTTTGAAGCAGGGAACAGATATAATCATTCTCAGAAAATATAAAATATGCTTTGTGCAAATGCAAGAAGTTATCGATCACAGGCAAAGTTGTCCTATTCAAGGCATTTTGCTTTTCCTTTTTCTCTTGCACATCGATAACGATTGGTTCGCCACGTTGTACTGTTAGTATTTTTGTTAATTGAAAATATTACCCTTTCCTTTGAGCAGACTTAATTCACTCGAGAACTCGTACGCTAGCTAGCACGCTGTGGTTCTTTTTATTTAATATATCTGGTGAAAATCATGTTGAATGCTTTAGAGAATCCCTTAAACATTGATTTCAGCAGCTTTGACAAGCATGGATGACATCAATCTTCGTATAAGTGTCATAGGCTTAGGCAAACTGGGCAGTCCAATGGCTGCTGTTTTTGCATCGAAAGGTTATCATGTAATCGGCTTGGATGTAAATAAGCAATTTGTCAACGCGTTGCAAAGAGGAGAAGCTCCGGTAGATGAACCTCAACTACAGGAACTGATTAATCAGTACAAAACTAATATCAAGGCTACAATGGATTATCACAGGGCCGTCAGTGAGACAGATATAACAATGATTATTGTTCCAACACCATCAGATCCAAAGACCGACTTTTTTAGCAATGACTATGTGCTTTCAGCTATTAAAGCAATTGGAGAAGCGATTAAGGCCTGTAATAAATATCACCAAGTGGTTGTTACATCCACAGTGATGCCTGGTTCAATGGATGGGATTATCCGTGATGTTATAGAATCATCGTCGGGCCGAAAAGTTGGTTGTCGAGATAATGAAATCGGCTTGGCATACAATCCTGAGTTCATTGCATTAGGACAGGTTATTAAAGATATGTTAAATCCAGATTTTATCTTAATTGGTGAAAGTGACAAGCGTATTGGAGATACCTTGCAAGCACTATATTCAAGTATAATAACTAAGCAACCATTAATATTTCAAAGAATGAACTTCATCAACGCAGAAATAACCAAAATTGCTATCAATACATATGTGACAACTAAAATAACCTACGCTAATATGCTGAGTGAATTATGCGAAAATCTATCAGATGCTGATGTCGATATAGTTACCGCTGCCGTTGGTTGTGATTCTCGTGTCGGGAGCAGATATCTAAAAGGTGCTTTAGCATATGGAGGACCATGTTTTCCAAGAGATAACCGTGCTTTTGTTGCCTTATCAAAATCTGTCTTCGTCAATGCTTTATTGGCGGAAGCAACTGACCAATTAAATAATTATCAAATCGATAGACTATTGAAAATATGCGACAAAATAGCAAAAATTCATTTTACTAATGCTCAATCAACTAAACTAAAGGTGGGTATTCTGGGATTATCTTATAAACCTGATACTCATGTCGTAGAATGTTCAGCTGCTTGCGCCTTAGCTAATAAACTTATAGGTAACTTTGATGTTTTTGCATACGATCCATTAGCTATGACATCGGCTTCTCAAATATGCAATAAAGCTGTGCAGCTCGTTAGTACTATTGAGAAGCTTCTTTACGAAAGCAATATTAATGTTTTAATAATCGCAACTGCTTCAAATGTCTGGAAAAGCATAGTGTTCAAACACACAGGAAAAGAAAATTTGTATGTAATTGATTGCTGGCGGTTACTGAAAAAAGATGAGATTGAGAAAAATAATCCACAAATTCGTATCATACTATTAGGAAACGGTAATTCAACAATGGCGCTGAAACAGCTAGAGACATTATATAAAAAAAATCAGGTGGAAACAATTGACTATCCAATTAATGCTCGTAGCCAACTGCGTATACTGGTAGCTGGTGGAGCAGGCTTCATTGGCACTCACTTAGCTCGCCGATTGTTGGAAGAAGGTCATTATGTTATTTGTGCCGATTGGAAGAGGAGTGAATATTTCCAGGAAGAAGAATTTTGCAACCAGTTTTTACATATGGACTTGCGCGTACTCCATAATTGTTTAGTAGCAACTAAAGGATGTGACTGGGTTTTTAATTTAGCAGCTGATATGGGAGGAATGGGATATATTCAATCAAATAATTCAGTGATTTTATTCAACAATACAATGGTTTCATTTAATGTGATAGAAGCTGCTAGACAAAACGATGTTCAAAGATTCTTTTATGCTTCATCTGCATGTGTCTATCCTAGACATGTCCAGACTAAAGAAAATGTTGAGGCACTCAAAGAAGAACAAGCATGGCCTGCACAACCACAAGATGCGTATGGGTTAGAAAAATTAGTATCTGAGGAAATTACAATGCATTACGCAAAAGATTTCCCAAAGATGCAAACCAAAATTGCACGTTTCCACAACGTATATGGACCTCAAGGACAGTGGAAAGGTGGTCGAGAGAAGGCTCCAGCAGCACTTTGTCGGAAAGTATTAGTGGCACACGAAGGAGAGAACCATGGCGTAGTCACCGTATGGGGGGATGGCAAACAAACGAGATCGTATTGCTATATCACAGATTGTATTGATGGGATAATGCGTTTAATGCAGTCCGATTATAGTCAGCCACTGAATATTGGTTCAGATGAAATGGTTTCTGTAAATGATCTGGTAGGTATAATTTGTGACCTAGAACAAGTTACTGTTACGCTCACACATATTCCCGGGCCCGAAGGTGTTAGAGGAAGAAATTCTGATAACACATTAATCAAAAAAGTGTTGAATTGGGCACCTTCAACTACATTAAGCCAAGGATTAAGAAGTACATACAAATTCATAAAAAGTGGATTAGAAATAGAAAAAAAAAATGGAATCGATATTTCGACCTATGCTTCATCAATAGTTGTTCCCCAAACGACTGAAACACTAGAAATGATTGGACAAGTAAAACCAAGTGACAGGAACTGCACGTAGAATAGCTGAATCCCAGTTAGAAAGACATATCGAAGTTCATATTTTTATTTTCAGGTATCTTCGACAATGTAGATGATTGATATGGTTTAAGGGTGACCCCTTCAGAACTTGACAAAAGAATGTTTTCGATGTATTGTTTTTCATTGATACATACACCTTGGTGTCTTCTGTAGATACGCAAAAAAATCCTTGCTTTGAACGCATTTAGCCCTGTACAAGAACGATTTTGTAGACTTCCTATCGAAAAAGACTCGATTTTTCACTTTTTTTGAAAAAAAATTCGTCTACGCGTTTAATCTACTTGTAGTTATCTCGTTTTTAGTATATAGCCAAGTCAGAGGTGCGTGCCGAGATGCGTGAGAAATCTTTCGGCTTCAGTCCGAGATTGCTGATCGAGGTTTCCAGATATGATTCGAACGAAAATATTGCAAGCGAATTTTTTTCGCGCTTTTTTCAAACTCAAATTTTTAGGGAAAAAAAGCGTTTCGCCCCCGTTTCTCCGGCATGGTAAGTGCGATCGAGCTAAGACGTTTTTCACATATAGTAGTCACTATTTAAGGTAGATATTTTTTTATTCAAAAAAATTTTACACCGGTGGCTTTTGAAAACTTTCACAAAAACCGCACTAGTAAAAAAACAGCAGCCTTTTTTAGGGTGCAACCGATATTTTGACTTTTTTATTGAAAGGACAAAAAATAAGGAACCCCCACAAAACAACCATTCCGAACAGTGTCCAGTACCTGTGAAAAAATTTAAAATCGATCGAATATAGGGTCTCTGCGAAATGGGGGGGGGCTGGGTTATTTTAACCGATCGCGACCCTAATATCTGATACAAGACGATATGTGAGAGCTTCGAGTCGAGCACAACTTTTGGTGTACTCTATAAAATCTATCTGGCAAGAAAGCGTCTAAATTTTCTGATGAGTCATTCTTCAAAAATACGGAAAGAGGGGCCCTCAATGCACTAGTATATTCATAAAAAATTATACGGCTAGTCAATTTCTAAATCGAAAGCGCACACATCAGACCAAAGTTAATTTGAATAAAAAATTTCTATTTTCAGCAAGAATACCTTCTTCCTAGGTTTCAGAGAATATGGAAATGAGCTTAAAAACCACTTAATCCTAAAGCCCACTGTCGGATGCGGTGATTCATTGAAAGTTCATACAACAAGTACTTATGCAATATCATAGAAAAGGTCGAGACGTCTCATATAGTGTATAGAAATTCTTGTGGGTGTGGGTGTGGGTGTGGGTGTGGGTGTGGGTGTGGGTGTGGGGGTGGGTGTGGGTAAGAGCAAGGTAGACACCTAAACCCACACCCACACCCATCACTTATATATCTTGAAAAAATATTGTTTAAAAATAACAAAAAAATTATTTATTCATCACTTTNTCTTGTGGGTGTGGGTGTGGGTGTGGGTGTGGGTGTGGGTGTGGGTGTGGGTGTGGGTGTGGGTGTGGGTGTGGGTGTGGGCGTGGGTGTAGGTGTAGGTGTAGGCGGATTCAGAGAGTAAAAAGAGCATAGCCAACACCATCACCCTCACCCACACCCTTTCTAACCAGCTTGACGTTTTTTAAACGTGGAATATCCTCTCTTCCTTGATATAATTCGAATATAAATGTAGAAAATAGCCTGAGAGCTGAGAGACTATGGTGGCTTAATGAAGAATGCTGCATTAAGACGGAGCAGCCCGTATTCAACAAGGTTTTGTCCATCTCCTAAATTCGGTTCCTTATGGAAAATTGCATAGTTATTGGAACGAAACATTTCGAATAGCCTGTGTGCACGCCGGGAATGTTCTTCATCTTTATTTGGTTCCAAATGTATCTCAAAAAGTATTTGTCGAATATATGGCATTGAAGACATGCTGTATTCATGAGCAATAGAATTTTCGACACCTTTGGGCGCTTTTAGAAATTCTTCAAAGAAAATAAATTCGCTTCCTTCGATATCAGCTTTAAGTATATCGATTTCTCGTTTTTGATGCCGGAGTTCGTAGATAACCTTTTTTAATGATGTTGTACCATTTTTTTTTCCATCACCCGCATACACCTGATGGAATATGCAAATATTAAGTGGACAAATGTAAGTTTCTAAATCAAAGGTATGTATTTCAGCTGTAGGTAGTTCTCCCTTAAGGGCACGCTCGAAGCCAAAATCATCTTTAGACCCAAACGAATATATTAGAGGTGTTACATTTTTTTGCTGTAATTGATGTATATTGCAAACCCATTTTCCACCATCCCCTGTGTTACCTATTCGTTGTTCAAATGGACAATGTATTGTTGGTTCCCAATTGTTTTGGAAGAATAATTGACGTATGTCAGTGTTGCGATTTCTTTGGTCCTGTATATGATGTAAACGCTTTCGACGGTTCCAATCATCATCGAATTCGCAAAACCAATTATCTGACTCTCTCAGTGACAAACGACATTGAGCGCGAGTGATTTGATATTTACATGAACTCGATATTGAGATCAACCTCGAGTACAATGATGGCATTTCGTAGCGAAAATCATGGTATAAGACGCCCAAGACAACTAGAATTATTAATACTCCAAGGAGCTTCTTTATTAGCGGCATCATAGTTTTCAAAATATCACTTAAAGTAAAAATAATCATTAATTACCCAAGGGAAATTAAAATTAAAAGAAAATCATTAGACAGCTCGATTCAGGTAGGTAACTGTATCATCTTCTAAGGAACTAAGATTATATCGGTATTTTTATTTTTCTACAAATTGCTCGACACTTCGGTTCATATTTCAAATGAATAAGAATACATAGAAATACCTAGAAAGATGAATATACACATTCTCTGCTTGACTTTTTCTCACTAAACCTAAACCTTCCTTTCGGTACAAATCTTCCGTGAGAGACAGCTTAGGCGATACTAAAACTGAGCCTTTTAGTCTAATGAAAATCTGATTACAACAACTTTCGGGTTACATATGACTTGCAAGCTCATTGCTACGCTAATGGCGCTCGTTCGATACAAAAATATTGCAATAAACAGCCGATTGTTTATAGTTACATAAAAATGTACTCAAAACTGATTTACCAAATTCTTCAGTATAGTGAAACCAGCTGTACGCTGCTGGTGCTCATTATCCGTTTTACCAGCAGATCTGAAAATAAGGGACTAGATGAAGAATTATTAGATTTCTTTTACTCACTCTGGAAACAATAAAATAAAAGTAGCATAACAGTGTTCACCTAGTTCTACTTTGGCGTCTCAATAGAGTTCTCATGAGCGAGCTGGGGAATTGAGAAAAGAATCAAAATCTCAATTTCAAACCCCCATTCCCCGAATCTAAGAAATTCAGACCCTTAGCTCGTTTAGATCAAGGGAAAGTTAGATTTGTGCACTCCAGAAGTAGAGTGGGAGTATAGGTGGAATAGCGTGGGGATACAGCGGGAGAACAGTGAAGTATAGAGGTAGTCGAGTGGGAGTACAGCTGAAGTAGGTTTTCGGCTGTACTTCCACTATACTACCTCTATACTTCAAGGTTCTCCCGCTGTATTGCCACTGTATCCTATCAATACTTTCACCCAAATCCCAGAGTACAGGAGTCTAAATTTTTTCCGCTTGGATTTAAAGCACTACTCAAGATTTATCAATAGTATATTTTGAACACTGTAAACATAACTACTCTTTAAAACAAAAGGGTATTCTAGGAACCTCAAAATAGGCTTCCGATTTTGTTACTATCGGAAACCATTTCAGGGTTTCCCAGGCACGGTTTCCGAGACCTCGGAAACCGAGGAACGAAATAAAAATTTCCTTCGGATACCAATGTCGGAAACGGATTAAAGGTTGCCCGGATTTCCTTCTTCTCGTTCTGCATCGAGAACCACCAGATTGCTATAGCCCGGGTCGATCGTTCCACCCACCGGATGCTGCAGAAACCGACAAAAAATCCCCCTGAAAATCACCGTACCCTGTATGGGAACACGATATCCCTGGGACATGAAAGCAGTATCCCGCCCGTAAAGTTTTCCAAGTTTTTTCTCATGATTTCCGGTGCACCTTGACGAAAAACACAGCAAGTTGGTTGGGAAATCATCAAAACAAATCCAGAGAGTTTGCGGCCGGAGCACTGCTACCATGTTTTAATGATATCATCTGCTTTCATACAGGACACAGTGGTTTTCAGGCATCTTTACTGTCAGTGTCTCCAGGGTCTGGTGAAAAGAACGATCGACATGGGATGTTGGATCTAAAAAAGAAATAACATATTTCATCAGCTTTAACTATTAAAACCGAACTAACAATTATTATTTGCTAATATTATGTTGGATCTAAATAAAAATAAAAATTTCATTACATTTTAACTTTCAAAATCAAATTCACCCTTATACGATTTGTTCATCTGCTGTTTCATCTAAATAGAAAAAAAATTTCATCAGCTATTAAGTTTAAAAATCGAAGTGACCATTAATATTTGTTTATCTGAGAATCAATCTAGATAGAAATAAAATATTTCATCAGCGTTTAAGTTTTAAAATCGAACTCACCATTAACATTTACTCGTCTAACAATCGATCTAAACTTAGACAAAACAAGTAACCATCGCCACTCGACTCACTGAACCCACGAATGCAGAATGCGCAACGCAGACGTATTTTCTGTAGATACGGATACCGATAGGATCATTATATAAATTTTGTCACACAATAGCAATAGAAACTTCAGCCAAATTATAAATCTAAAAGAAATCAAACCATCAATGTCCACATCATCTTCAATTGTTAAACTCCTCTGACGCAGAAAAATATTACCAGATTATGAGATGATAATATATACTCAGCCAATATATACCCTAATCCTTAGAAAAAAATTTCAATATAAGGATAACAAGTCTCATTTCCGATCAGTCCAATTTCTGATCGATGGAAGCTAGAATGAAAATAATGATGACGGATTCCGATTCCTGGACGTCGATAACCTATTTTAAATTTTCATCAGCATTGAGAACAGAATTGAAATAAAGTGTCGAACTCTGTAGTCTGTGGAATGTGGATCGGTCCAGGTTGAACGGAGAAAATGTCCTTCTGAGATAATCTGAACTTGGATCATGTTCTGCTTTCTGAAATATTCAACATTTTTAGAAGTATGAAAATCTTTTACAAATTGAGAAAAACGCGGAAATCGATTTTGGTTTTCCAGAATCCTTTTTTGGGCATTCTGTAGGCTTGGAAACCGAAAGGGTTTGCGAATAATGGGTTGGGAAAGCAAAAAGGTATTGCCGCATACCCATTCGGATACGGGTGCTTCACGCAGGTCCGCCCACTTTATACAGGACCGTCCGCAGGCAAGATTTAATCATGCTAGTTTTGTAGCGCGTATCGAGTTGTGCAGGAAACCATATTTTGTTTTTAAAGAAATCATGCGCTAAGTCCTACAGATAGGGCTCAAAATCTGATTTTCTAGAAATTCGATCCCCTAAACCAAGAAGCTTCTGTTTTTGCGAACATGATTTGAAAACCTTAATCAGACGATTGGATAGAGCATAAAAAGTTGTCTATATGCAATAATTTTCGGATATGTACATAAAAATCTCGAAGCACTAGCGTTCTTACAAACACCAGAAAAAAGCGATTTTTGCTAAAATCGAGTACTCTAGAAAACCTACATGTGTGCATAGAAACCACGATTTGTTAGAGTCAAAATGAAGCTTACGTAATGCTAGTTCGAAATAGTTGGATTAAATTTTCACAATATATTCCTTAATTAAGATATTCGACTTTCAAAAACCAAGGATTTCCAAATGCTTCATATTGGGCCGTCATTTTCTCGACAACTACACGCCAGAATTCCTTCAAATTTTTTTTATAAGTGGCCCTCAGTGAGTGCTACCACTGCCAAGAATATCAGTTTCCTCATCCTGGAATTACAAAAGTTATGATATCTACAATTTCTTAAAATTCTCAATGTTAAGTCTTAAGATTTTTCGATTATAATCGTGAAAATGATCATTTCAACGATGGGTATAAGGTA
The DNA here is from genome assembly GCA_905331475.1 of Rotaria socialis. Lineage (NCBI taxonomy): Eukaryota > Metazoa > Rotifera > Eurotatoria > Philodinida > Philodinidae > Rotaria > Rotaria socialis. The sequence continues at coordinate 10,243 of CAJNYU010000270.1, forward strand.
AAATTTCATGTTGAATTCAAATACACTCATAATTGCAGTCAATCGATAGAAGAGTTTTCTAATATACAGAGAAAAAAAGTAAAAGGTCATAGGTACGCATAGATGTTTGGAGCAGTGCGCCAGTTTTTTCAGTATTTTTGAATATGTAATGGTGTATATTCAGGAAAAGCAAAACTTTTATTGTTGACAATGAATGATGATAACGTTATTAATTATATTGGTGTCTAATGCCAAGATGATTGACTATTAGCAATTGTTCAAGGTGTGGAAGCTAACTTGATAGAATTGCATGTGTCATCACTACAACCACCCCGATTCCGAACTTCATTTCAGTTCCCTGTTTGAGGATACGCACTCAATGCTGAATTAGAAAGTGATAAATTTTTTTTGCTAACATCCCAAAATTGGTACACGCTGCAGCTACACAATTCTACAACCTCTATGCGATGAGATGCAAAACCTTTTCGCTGAATGTTGACTAAAATATTATCCTACGTTAGCACCGATATTCCATATTTGGATCAGCATGCACAACTATTACCAAGTTTCATTATCCGACAGATTCAATATAAGGTAAACACTAGAGAAGAAGCAAAAGTCATAAAAAAAACTTTTTTTCTACGGTTTTTCACTTAGTTTTCTATATATTAGAAATCTCTGCTATAAACGGGCTGTAACTATGAGTGTATTTGGATTATGCATAAAAATTTACCTCATACGCATCATTAAAATGATGATTTTCAGAACCATAATCGAAAAATCTTAAGACTTAACATTGAGAATTTTAAGAAATTGTAGATATCATAACTTTTGTAGTTCCAGGATGAGGAAACTGATATTCTTCGCAGTGGTAGCACTCACTGAGGGCCACTTATAAAAAAAATTTGAAGGAATTCTGGCGTGTAGTTGTCGAGGAAATGAAGGCCCAATATGAGGCTTTTGGAAATCCTTGGTTTTTGAAAGTCGAATATCTTAATTAAGGAATATATTCTGAAAATTTAATCCAACTATTTCGAACTAGCATTACGTAAGCTTCATTTTGACTCTAACAAATCGTGGTTTCTATGCACACATGTAGGTTTTCTAGAGTACTCGATTTTAGCAAAAATCGCTTTTTTCTGGTGTTTGTAAGAACGCTGGTGCTTCGAGATTTTTATGTACACATCCGAAAATTATTGCATATAGACAACTTTTTATGCTCTATCCAATCGTCTGATTAAGATTTTCAAATCATGTTCGCAAAAACAGAAGCTTCTTGGTTTAGGGGATCGAATTTCTAGAAAATCAGATTTTGAGCCCTATCTGTAGGAGTTAGCGCATGATTTTGTTAAA
>CAJNYU010000273.1:0-26477 GCA_905331475.1 Rotaria socialis
TTTTGCGACGCCTTCATGTCATCTAAGAAAACCTGAGCTGATAATATAAAGTTCAACAATCACACTTATTCATGAAATCTCAAAAATGCTTTCACTTTCCTTTTTCGGATGAATTTTTCAACGAAATTCATTTCTGTATGATTGAGAGAAAAAATCCAAGCACATATTGATACCGCTCTTCGATCTATGATGTTGTCAACTTTTGCCAGTGAAATATTCTACAAAAATTTCAATCTTAGCAATTCCGAACCTGTTGCCACATGACGACTCATATCAATTCCACTAAGTTCCAGATTTCCGAATGACACTTGTGCAACCGATCCCTACAGTAACATGGGTTTTGCTTGGCACTTTGCTTTTATCGATGTGACAATAAATTTTCTAGCAAAAACTATCACTTTCAATCTAGCGAGAATACGCCCTTTGGCGTAATATTGAACATTGCGAAACTGGTCCCACGCACAGAACCCATCCCATCAAATTTCTAGCAATTCCGGAATTCCAACGAACACGACCAACAGGGAATTGCACGCAATTCCGATTCTCTCCAAAATTGAGTTATCCTTCATTATTTGTTATTCGGTACCTTCTCCTCTCGACTTGCAGACAACGATACTAGTCATGTCCACATCAGAATTCGCACAGACACCCACACCAACATTCCCATAACCACTACTCTATTTTAGGCGGCTGCACTGACAACAACGGTGGATGTGATCCAAACGCCACTTGCTCACATGATGCTACGACAAATGCAATAGATTGCACCTGTAAAACTGGTTACACCAACACTGGTAGCTCTGTGAACGTTGTATGTAAAGGTATTATGATGTCTGGCAGAACGTTAAACATTTCCTCACCACATCTCTCTTTCCAGATAGTTGCACTGTCAACAATGGAGATTGTGATTCAAACGCCATTTGCTCGCATGATGCTACGACAAATGCAGTAAAATGCACCTGTAAAGCTGGTTATACGAACACTGGTAGCTCCGTGAACGTTGTATGTAAAGGTATTATGATGTCTGGCAGAACGTTAAACATTTCCTCACCACATCTCTCTTTCCAGATATTTGCGCTGTCAACAATGGAGATTGTGGTACGAGCGCCACTTGCTCATATAATGCTGCAACAAATGCAGTAGCATGCACCTGTGCAGATGGTTATATCTACACAGTCTCGGCTTCGGAAGGTATACACAGAGGTACGGTATCGATCTTGTAGAAGCAGAAATATTTTGCTGTTGCATTCTTGTTTTGTGCGAAATGTTGTGTTGTATCGGGTTCTTCATTAATTCATGTATGAAATTAATTCTGATTTTTGTCTCATAATACAAGTTTCTAATAAGAATTATCAGATTTTCTTTCGCTCCTTTACTACTTTTTTCTTTGCATATAAGCACGGACGTCGCCTGTAAGAAAAGTGTATTGGTATGAGATGAGGAGAATCAGTTATAGCTGGAAAAATCACGGTCTACTATTTTCTCTTTAAAGGAAATGAAGAAATTTCATAACTTACTTAATGAAATTGGGTATGGTTCTGAAAGCTATAATGGTGTGTGATTGGATTTCAGAATTAGTCAAAGTGTTCTTCTACCGATCAGGTTGTTTTCTTCTAAAAAACGGTGTTGGTGGTCCGTATATCGTACGAAAAATCTTCAATTGATAGGTATTAAATAGTTTTTGTATAGCCATAATGCAATTTATCACTGAGAAAACTATTCTTACTTGGTGATCTATTCGTAAGGGTCGATTTCGATTGACCGATTAATTATTTCCATGATTGGGTGTGGGTATAGATTAGCACAAGAATCACACTCACTCTTCAGCGCGATAGAGGGAGAGAGAGAGATCTTCTTTTATTTCTCTGTTTTCTCTTCTAGTTAGTATTCCTGCTGGTGCTAAATGGTCAAAGAACGGAGTGACTGTTGCTGGAGGTCACGGGGGAGGGGGTGCTAGAAATCAACTCTTCTACGCTTGGGGTCTCTTTGTTGATGATGATCAAACGGTGTTTATTGCTGATTGGGGGAATCATCGTATCGTGCAATATAAGAACGGTGATACGACGAATGGACAAGTTGTTGCTGGTGGTAATGGCGTAGGAAATGGATTACATCAATTGTTTGGTGTAATTGATGTATTAATTGACAAAAAGTCGAATAGTCTCATTATTTGTGATCAAGGGAATTTACGAGTTGTACGATGGTCTCGTTGTAGTGGTACAACACAAGGAGAAGTCCTCATTGATAACATCTACTGTGCAGGATTAGCAATGGATGAGCAGAGATATCTCTACGTCTCTGTAATCGGAAAAAGTGAAGTGAGACGATATCAATTGGGTAAGAAGAATTACACTATCGTAGCTGGTGGTAATGGTGAAGGTAATGGTCTCAATCAACTCAACTATCCGACATATCTCTTTGTCGATCAGCAACAGAATGTCTACGTGTCAGACAGCTCCAATCAGCGTGTAATAAAATGGAATAAAGATGCAAAAGAAGGTATTGTGGTCGCTGGTGGACAAGGCCTAGGGGGTGCTCTGACTCAATTGTATTATCCTGAAGGAATCTTCGTTGATACGTTCGGTACACTCTATGTAGCAGACTCGGGGAATCATCGCGTCATGCGTTGGACTCAAGGAGACAACAAGCAGGGCACTGTAATTGTGGGTGGAAACGGCGCAGGAGTAGGAGCAAATCAGTTCGACCGCCCCTTTGGTTTGTCTTTCGATCGACGTGGTAATCTCTATGCTGTCGATTACAATAATCACCGTGTTCAACGATTTTCTATCGAATAAGACTTGTGAATTGTTTTCTCTTTGTTCGTTTCTTTTTCTATACTTTGAAATGAATGAAAACAAAAAAGAATTTCTTTTTACCCTTTCCCTTCAACGAAAAGAAAAAAGTTAAAATATAAGATTACATCACATGTTTCTTTTCTTGTTCTTTTATTTTTTTTGTTAAATGAAAAGAAATGAATTAAATAAAAGATTTTGTTTTCTTTCGCAAAATATTTATTCTTGACATGAAAATTAATTTGTTACTTTGAAAATATTTATTCTTGACATGAAAGTTAATTTGTTACTTTGAAAATATTTTATTCCTGAAAAGAAAATATGAATTATTTAAATGAAAAAGAAAATTTGAATTATTTTGAAAATAATTTATTGGTAAAATGAAAATAATTTTTTAGTAAAATAAAATAATTTATTATTGAAATGAAAATAAAATAATTTGAGTTATTTAAATGAAGTTTATTTTAAAAATGAAAATAATTAAATTACATAAAAATTAAACAACAACAATCGAAAATTTATATACTTATATTTGTGTTCGTTTGAATTGAATTGAATTGTTTGTTGAATGGAACTAAAACATAAAAAGTAACAATTAATTTTATTTGTTTAGAATAAGAAAATAAGTGAAAGAAATTATATTTACTTTGCTGTTGAAGAAATCAAAATGAACTAAAACGAAACAAGCAGAAATGAATTTGATTGGTATGAAAATTTATTTTTTTTGCTTACCAGCTAATAGTTGCTCGCGCGACCAAGAACTACCTTGGTGGTGCCATAGACAGCCAAGGCTCTTCACGTACAGACATAGATCTAGCGTGTATAGAACATACAACAGGAAGATCTATATGCGGCCTGTACGTGCTATGGGCACCAAAGTAGACTTGGCCAGTTTCACGCCGATGTATGGAAGGCCTCCGTAGGACGTAAAATAATATACATATATACAAAAAGTTATACTTACTTTGTTTTGTATCACTAAAATAGAAAATAGAAAAAGTAAAATTGAAACTAAAATAGATAATAGAAAGACAATTATAATGATATAAAATTAAAATAAATAAATGGGATAAAAAGCTGAGACAATGAAAAAATAAAATTAAACTAATACTTACATATGATATTGAACCATGATCAGTACGAATAACAAGCTAAAATAGTGAAATAATAAAATATACATATAGTAATGTAAGAAGAAGAGAAAGAAAGAGAGGAATGTCATAATATCCACAACTTAGGTATCGAGATGAATACCCATATAGGATACCCAGTTGCATGGATATCTACGTATCCTCAGAGCTGAGGAATTTGTGTGCATTTGGTGTAACGAGAATGGGTATCCATTTTTCCCTCTACTGAAAGGAGGGTCTTACGAAAAGTGAGTTAAATGCGTTCGTTCGTGTGTGTGTGTGTCCGTTCATTCGTCCAATAGGAAAGCAGATGCATAAACTTCACTAACCTCAAACAATATCTGTAGAGATAAGTTTCACCGAAGGTAACCGGGTCGGGGAACACGATGGCACTGTTAGATTTTTTTAAATTTTGCTTTCTCCTTTTTTTAGGGAGAGAGAGAGACTATTTTAGAAAAAAAAAATTTTCTTATAAGCGTTGACCGAAGGTAATCGGGGTCGGGGAACACGATGGCGTTGTCAGTTTTTTGCAATTTTGCTTTCTCCTTTTTTTAGGGAGAGAGAGAGACTTTTTTAGAAAAAAAATAGTTTTTTATAAGGGTTGACCGAAGGTTCCAAAAGTCTATCTGTTTAAGAATCGCATACGTTTTCTAAATATTTATGGGGTATAGCGAAATGCATGCATGCTTGCAAACTATGGTATGATATACCTTGACATTGTAGTATGTAATCTGAGGTATTGATACGATCGAATGTTTCTGGCTGGTTGTAAGATGTATAGGCAAGCAGTTTTTTTTTCAAGAAGTGAGTCATACAAGCTTTATTAAATATTAATAGAATATGATAAAGTGGAAGACAAATGAAACATGCAATGCATAGTAAATATTTTTTTAGCTGTCTGATTAGTTCAAAGATCGTGTGATTGCTAAAAAATGTTGGTTCTACATAGATATTGGAAAACGTTTTGGAGTAGTTTTTGCGATTTGATCCAATCTTTTGAGCTCTTCGCGCTGCGCTGTTGATGGTTTCACTTGAAGAGCTGCGAATTCAAAAGGACGTATGATCAGTAAATCATCCAACCGTTTCACTCGTGAGAGTGGAACGTAAACGATGCGACTTCGATTGGACCAGGTGGCATGACCAGATCAATGATAATTTTGTCAAGCGTTTGGCCTTGACTCTTATGTGTTGTCATGCTGTAGGCCGGAATTAAAGAAAGCGCTTTACGCTTGATTGAGATTTTTGTGTTTTTTTGGTTAATTTTTGCGGCTTTTGCAACATTTTCTGCAAGAAGCTCCTTAGCATCAAACAGAAATGTTTGCTCACTGACTGGTATAGGAATGATCTTGGCTTGAAGTTCAGCAAGTTCAGAATCAAGTTTGCAATTGGGAAATTCTACTAAGGCGTATTTTGGTTGAGTGATAAACTTGGTATTTGTTGGAAAATTCTTGTCTTGAAATTGAATATCCACTGAAGATTCTTCGTATACAAGTTGATGGAATATTCCACGTGTACCATTGGAGAGTCCGAGCTCTGTAGCCACGTTTTCTGTAAGTAAAACTGGTATCCCAGGTACAAGAGGTAAATAGCCTGGAAGATGCTCCGTTTTGTTGTCAGGTAATTCAAGAATCGTTTTGCGTAACCGTAAGTCGTCTATAAGCTTTCCTTGAAAATAATCTTGAGCAACACACACCATTGGTCGCAGTCCCATTTCCATTGCTTTATTTAACACAGCTCGATTGTTAATTTGAGTGCGAAGTGTGTTTCGAAAAACGAGTATTGGAGCCTGTTAAAGAATGTATGATTACATATAGAAAAAAATACTGGGCAAACCTACTTCATTCCATGGCTTCTGTCGCAAAGATGCTTGTAGCTTTGGATTTCCAACGATACGTGTGCAAAGAAGTTGATAATCTTCAATTGTTGATTGACCACCTCTCAATCTGTTTAAAAGCTCCAAATATTGGAGGTCTTCGGTTCGCATTTGCTGACTCAATTCAACTACGCAATTCATTTGAGATATAAGTTTCTGTGCACATTGCATATCTATTTGACGTTCTGTAATTTGTTCAGACGACGCACAGCTGTGATAGAGAGGTCTATCCAACACTGGAGAATATTGCAGATAGTCCCCAAAAAAAATCACATTTACACCACCAAAAGGAATATCTGAATTTGTATGCTTTTCTGTTTTCACTATACGATTGAGACGAGCTAATAGGCTAAGTCCAACCATACTCATCTCATCGATTATCAAGTATTTGACATGACGCCATTCATTTTCCAATTTTGTGTTGCCGGGTCTGAATGTTCTTGTTTGCTTCTTTTTGGAACTTTTGCGGTTTTCGCCTAAAAATGAATGAATGGTTAAACCATCAATTTCTGCTGGTGCTATAGACGTTGGTGCCAGTTTACGCAGCATTTTGCCCCTCTTTGTTAGTTGGAAATATTGCGTGATTGCACGAATCAATTGAGATTTACCAGTGCCACCACAACCAGGTACACACATCAATAACTGGTTGTCAGCAGAGTCTAAACGATTATGACTAATGACAATTTATAATCGAAAATTTGAAAAATATATACCCGTGCGAATTTGGTTCTCACCATCTAGGTGACTAGTAACAATCATAAAAGCATACTGCTGTTGACTATTTAATGTGAATTGTTTGATGATATTCATTTTTGTTGGAAATGAGATTGCTGTTGTTATAGTCACAGGTGGCACTGCAGTAGTCTGTGCCTTAAATGGACTGGTTGGTATTTCAGCCGCTACGACTTCAATCTGTACTTCATCATCTCTAATTTCCACCGTATTTTCACATGAAATTAAATAATTTCTTGCTTTATCCCTTCTATTTTCAATATCACGTTTCCACTCTTTAATCATTGCTGCACGATGTGAATGAGCTACGACAAATGTGCTTGAATCGTGTACGATATCATGACTATTTTGGTTCCATACGTTTCTCTGGTCTAAATAAAAACAAATATTTTCGCACTGTAGCTCTAATACACTCACGATTGAGTAATGCAAATTGATCTGTGTTATCAATTGCTTGCAATGCATCATTGAGATAGCGTTGCTCTTGATTCCCGTTTGATGTAAAGAAGGCATTTGTAGTGACCTCATTTATGATGAAAAACATTTGTAAAAGCTGTTCAGGATCATCTTCTTCGGTATTTTGATCTTCTTCATAGTAGTTAGGTATCAAAACAGGATCGATGCTATTGTCACTCTGTGCTTCTACAAGCACACTTGACGAAGGTGTTCATCTCGATCGTGCTTACATTTATGCAAAAGTTGTATATTTTCTATAATCTTGAGTGAGGTGGGAGAGATCAATGGGTTTTGAACTTCCAATGCCTCAGCTCATATCTGATTCAATGCACAAAGATCGTGAACTGATATCCGTGGTACGAACAGAGTTAACAATGCACGACTATAACGCTCGCGTGTTTCTTCCCGTTGTTGGCGTGGTATTTGAGGTCCAACAAGAACTGGCACAACTGGATTGGTATGTTTAATGACGATATGTGAGGATGATTGTGAATGTGCAGTCTCAAATATATACCGTTCATTCATTTTTGTTCCTTCTGTATCTAGTCGTTCACCTTCAGACCCATTCGCATTCTTTATCAAGTGGCGATCGGATTTGTCGATAAGTTTCGTGTGAAAATGACTGGCAAAGTCATATAAACACAAGGCAGTAAGATCTTGTGATCGATGCTGATAGTCTAGGCGAGTGTTGACCATGACAAACCTGGCACCATTTTTGGTTTGTGTTGGCTCCGATAGAAACTGTTCTTCAGTTTGTTTTGTATCTTCTTCTTGTTCTTCATCAAAGGGCGTTGTCATGTCTAGAAATATCTCGTATCAAATATCTATTTTATCATTAAGTATATTTTACCGTCTAGTCTCTCTTCGTCGACGTCTTTTTCCTGGAGTCGTGCTTTGGTTAGTTCTACTTGTAAATAGTTTTCAATCGAGATGAGAAAAAGATTTCTGAATGTATGTGTAGTATAATGATCATCATAATTCATTAGATAGGATGCCACTTGAACACCTGAAACTTCTTGTTGTGAAGCAATCATATTATAGCAGCGTAATACAAGTTTACGAGATTTTTCAATAGCATTATCAATGCTATTTGTGATTCCTTGTTGCGCAAGGGCAAAAATATCGTGAAACTCGAGAGTCGAATTTGTTACATAATCAGTTATATAGTACACTAAGGCCTTAGCATCATTGCCACTCCAAATAAATTTAGTATCCATATTGGATCGATACGCAATTATGAGCCATTCATTGAAGTTATTTATCCACGGATGTGATCGCCGCATAGTTATCTGACCTGTCGTGAGATCGATGTTGGAAGTCTTCACCAGTACACGTGGCATACGCATTCGGCAAGTTTTTGAAGTATCAGACTTGCCTTTCGAATATTTATAGCAAGTTGTAGAATGCTTATGAATATTTGACGTTTCCACTAATCGTACTACATCTTTGCAAAAAATTCGATGAAAATCATCCGATGCAGGATTTGGCNTGATTCGTGCAATCACGCAATATTTCCAACTAACAAAGAGGGGCAAAATGCTGCGTAAACTGGCACCAACGTCTATAGCAGCAGCAAAAATTGATGGTTTAACCATTCATTCATTTTTAGACGAAAACCGCAAAAGTTCCAAAAAAGAAGCAAACACGAACATTCAGACCCGGCGATACGAAGTTGGAAAATGAATGGCGTCATGTCAAATACTTGATAATCGATGAGATGAGTATGGTTGGACTTAGCCTCTTAGCTCGTCTCAATCGTATCGTGAAAACAGCAAAGCATATAAATTCCGAGACTCCTTCTGGTGGTGTAAATGTGATTTTTTGGGGACTATCTGCAATAATCTTCAGTGTTGGATAGACCTCTCTATCACAGCTGTGCACCGTCTGAGCAAAGTACGTAACATCAAATAGATATACAATCTGCACAGAAACTCATATCTTAAATGAATTGCGTTCTTGAATTGAGTCAGAAAATGCAAACCGAAGACCTCCGATATTTGGAGCTTTTAAACAGACTCAGAAGTTGACAATCAACAATTGAAGATTATCAACTTCTTTGTACACGTATCGTTAGAAATCCAACGCTACGAGCATCTTTGCGACAGAAGCCATGGAATGAAGTAGGTTTGCTCAGTCTTTTTTTCTATATGCAATCATACATTCTTTAACAAGCTCCAATACTAGTTTTTCGAAACACACTTCGTACTCAAATTAACAATTGAACTGTGTTAAATAAAGCAATAGAAATGGAGCTTCGACCAATGGTTTGTGTTGCTCAAGATTATTTTCAAGGAAAGATTATAGACGACTAACGGTTACGCAAAACGATTCTTGAATTACCTGACAACAAAACGGAGCATCTTCCAGGCTATTTACCGCTTGTACTTGGGATGCCAGTTTTACTTACAGAAAACATGGCTACAGAGCTCGGACTCTCCAATGGTACACGTGGAATATTTCATCAGCTTTTATACGAAAAATCTTCAGCGGATATTCAATTTCAAGGCAAGAATTTTCCAACAAATCCCAAGTTTATCACTCAACCAAAATACGCCTTAATAGAATTTCCCAATTGCAAAATTGATTCTGAACTTGCAGAACTTCAAACCAAGATCATTCCCATACCGATCAGTGAGCAAACATTTATGTTTGATGTTAAGGAGCTTCTTGCGGAGAATGTTGCAAAAGCCGCAAGAATTAACAAAAATCTCAATCAAGCGTAAAGCGCTTCCTTTAATTCCTGCCTACAGCATGATAACACATAAGAGTCAAGGCCAAGCGCTTGGCAAAATTATCATTGATCTGGTCATGCCACCTGGTCCAGTCGAAGTCACATCGGTTTACGTTCCACTCTCACGAGTGAAACGGTTGGATGATTTACAGATCATAAGTCCTTTTGAATTCGCAGCTCTTCAAGTGAAACCATCAACAGCACAGCGCGAAGAGCTCGAAAGATTGAATCGAATCGCAAAAACTACTCCAAAACGTTTTCCAATATCTATGTGGAACAAACATTTTTTAACAATTACACGATTTTCGAACTAATCTCACAGCTACAAAATATTTCTTATGCATTGCATGTTCGGCTGGTCTTTAATAGCATATCATATTCTATTAATATTTAATAAAACTTGTATGATTCATTTCTTGAAATAAAAACTGCATAACCTATACATCTTACATCCAGTCAGAAGCATTCGATCGTACCAATACCTCAGACAACATACTAGAATGTCAAAGTATATGATACCATAGTTTGCAAGGACGCATGAATTCCTCTAAATAAGATGCATGCACAGACAACGTATGTAATTATTTAACATACACATTAATACAAGCTTTGCTCACACTGTAAAAGCTAAATTTTTCACAACACAACCTCGTATTCTCCTGGAAAAAGCAAAATAGCAAAATTTCAAAAATCTGACAACGCCATTGTGTTCTCCGACCCCGATTATCCACGGTCAACCCTATCCCTGCAGAATATTGTTTGTGGTTAGTTAAGTTTATGCATCTGCTTTCCTATTGGACGGACGAACGAACGAACGCATTTAACTCGTTTTTCGTAATACCCTCTTTTCAGTAGAGGGAATAAAATAACGATTTATTGTGGTTATTCTTCACACCCACACCCTCACCCGCGTTTCTTAAAGGCATTTATCGGACTAGGTGCCCACATCTTTCTCGCCATCCCTACCCGCACCCTGCTCCCACACCTCAATTTTCCATCGAAATTTGTGACTTATATGCATACAAAGGAGCGCTCGGCAGAGTTGATTCTTGCACCGTAAACATTACTAATTGAGCTATACAATAATAGAACTTATTCGGGTAGATTATAGATATTTGTGTTTTGTCTTGAAGAAAACGGATGCATTAGGGTGGAAATGTACCATTCCCGGAGGTTTCGTACGTTGCTACGTCTTCTTATTCTTGGCGTTCTCTGCATATACATAACTAAATACTATTGGTACTACGTCGATGATGAAAACATCAGGGCATTCAGACGTCCAAAGAAACCTTTTAAGGTACCTGAATTTGAGATGGCTCGATTTGACTCACTGATATCGCCGTTAGCCATGCTAAAGAATAGTACTTTTTTACTCAATGAAATGGAATGGACCATCGGTAAAAATCTTTCTCAGTGGAGTCTAGGCAGTCACCCGGGACGTGTTCCGCAGTTCGCAAGTATAAAGTTTCTTCCATCAGTACATCAACTTTTTGGATTATGTGATATCAATATAACTCAACCGAGTTTATTTGTTAAATTGGTGTATTGGCCCCAGCACGGCCATACACTTTTCAATGTCATTTCAAACATATATCAGACAATGAAAGAAATCAAAGTTGAATTTGGTCGAATTCGTTTATATGCAGCTGTTGACGATGTCAATGCAATCAACGATTGGAACGAAAAAGTATCTGACCTGGGACAATATACGCCAATTTTCAAAGCTTTTAGTAATGAACCAGTGTACAATTACTATGGACTTATCAAAGATTCACTGTCACAGACGATATGCTTTACAAAAACGATTGCTATTGGAGTATCGAAACGATTAGATCACTACACTGTAGGAATCAGCCTGCAAGATTGGCGGTCATTTTCCAAATGGGTATTAGATGTTTTTCAGATTCCGACTACAACAATGAAATCAGATACTAAGTCATCTTCAGAAAGAGTTGTTCTTACTCTGATTGCGAGATCGTCAAGAAAAATTCTGAATCTCTCACAACTGAAAAGCATATCCGAGAAAACATATAAGCGTTCAATGTTCGCCCAGATAATCGATTTGGCTGGTATCTCGTTCGCTGACCAACTGAGATATATGCGAAATACAACCATACTCTTTGCAATAGACGGGACCGCATTAGTGAATTCGTTATTCATGTTAAACCCCTGCGGAGTTGTGATACACATCGGCACTTATATGATGCGAATACTCGTACCAGGCAAAGGTAAAAATTTCCGACCTCTAGTGGAAGCAGGAACAGGAAAGAATCGATACATTTACAGCGAGATACAACGCTTGGTAGATGTACATGATGTCCAAAGAAACAGGCTCCGTAACATTTCGTTATTTAAGATGACACCATCCCAAAGATTTCGTTTGGCTGTACAGCAAGATGTTCGTCTACCATTACCCCAATACTTGAAACTTCTTAAAGAAGCTATGAACATGGTACAGCTATGTTTCAATCGTCTACCGGGCAATATTAATCCTTAAACTTTATATCCAAGCCAACGGCGCAACCAGAGGAGGTGCAAATGGGCAATTGCCCACACTGTAAAAAACGGATTTATAAAAGTGCAACGTGCCACATACCCTTTCCTCCGTTTTTGAAAAGTCCGATAAAACGTTTTTCTAAATCATAAACCTAAAAACCGTTTATTATGTTCGTCATGTACGGAAAAAAAGGGTTTATGATACGTTGCACTTTCATAAACCCTTTTTTTTGTTAAATACCCTATGAAAAACGTTTTTTCCGTTTATTATTCTGCAGATTTTCTTTTACAGTGCAGTTCGTTTGGAGAGTTGCCCATTGAAATTTTATTTTTTCCGAATTTCTTATTTATTTTTGAATTCGATAGTTGCTACATTTTTTCTCCCATCTGACGCTCACAAACACTGTCCATTTGCTTTTTCTGTGAAAAATTTAGCAAAGAAGAAGAAAAGAATCACTTCTTGTATTTTGACTTCTGCATGTGCTTTTTCCTTACTCGTCTATATGTATGCGTATAGTGTGTCAACAGCTTCTGCCGAAAGAAGTTTTAACAAGGGGGAGAGACAATTTTGATTTTCATAATTTTAAGCGATCTTCGAGGATTCTTAGTGATTTTTACCAAATAAAAAGATACTGGAAATCATTGAGAATCACCGATAATCAATGAAAATCAATTGGTTTAGGGGTACTTTTCGGTGATTTTTGCCCAATTTTGAGTCGATTAAAATAACCTCCCTCTTGCTGAAAACCCATTCTTTTGGCTTGTTGGATGTTCTTTGAAGCAACTTTTCATGATTTTGAAGGTTTCGAGCAATAGGAAGCCATTAGGAGCATGTAACGAATTTAGTTTGATGATAAATGGATAGTTTATCTTCGTTACTGCTGCAGCTTTAATTTTATTTGCGATCACAAAGAGAGACTGGGAGAGTAGCGTTACCGTTATCCTCGGTGAATAAGAGATGTTAGTTACACTACTCCATTCTCTAGTTTTCCAGTTCTGTTCCAGTTCTGTCGTATAATATAATGTACTCGCTTCATATACGTGCACACGAGAGAGAGAGAAGAATAGAAAAAGATATAATAGGCATATGCGCATTACGTAGATTATGTCTAAAGATGCAATCACGTTACATAAAAGTAAATGGATAACATTAAGAAGTAAACCAGAAAGATTGATGAGAGTACTAGGTTATACAATGCCTATGGCATATTGCATAACGCTCATCATAATGTATTCCTCCTTCCTAATACCGGGTCAGAGGATATTCCAAAGAAATGGAAACGCAAATATGTGAACAATAAAGGATGTCCATGCATTATTGGCATAGAGCAGATCTACTTTATTATCTGATTTTAGTGAGTTTTGAGTGATTTTTGTTGATTTTACCTGATTTTAGGTTGATTCAAGTCACACTCCCCCTGAGTTCCAGCGAATTATTACGAATTAAAAATAAATGTCGGTTTACAATAAAACAAAATTGACTAAATGAAATTACTGCTGCATATATTCAGAAGGATATCGATATACATCCCAATAAAATCTTGAAAAAATATATATACATACACTGAAAAAAAAAGGTTCCATGCGGAACCTGAAAGGTTTCGCGGTGTTTTACAATACTTTAAAAGGTTTCGATCGGAAACACGAAACCTTATCGTACTTCAGTTCCATCAGAGGTTTCGTGAAAAACCTTGAAAAAGGTTTTGGATTCAGCAAAGTGTCATAATATACATTTTTAAGGTTTGGAATTCAACAAGGCTTCGTAAAATACTCCTATATAATTTTTGATCAACATAAGTTGTAGAGTGGCGCTCCTTTTCACTACTTGTTTTGTTGTCGAGTTAAGTAAAAATCAATTACTTATTTTTCCACTGCTCCTCTTATTCTACATCAGCTTCACTGTTTCCAATATTAAGCACCTCAAGCAAAAGCAAATAGTAGAGGTACTTACAATTTAGTAAAGGCACTGCATTTCGGGTGTGGGTGTGGATGTTGATCTTCTGTCCAGCCGCACCAGACACTCACACCCACACCCACAGCCCACACGCACATTTGCCTTTGACTCGTGATAAAAGAAATTTTGTTTTCGATGACATCCGTGGGGTACCCGAGGCAGAAAATCGTCAATGTGGATTTTCGTGAAACAAAGTTGAAAAAAGTGATCAAGAACGATCCCTGATTAATAACTGATAGAAAAAATTGAAATTTGAGGGGACCACAAAACGGCCCTTTACGCCTTTCTCCTTTACTGCAGACCGTTATTTGCAGGACATGAATTATTTATGTTAGAATCGAATTCACTTCTATCTGAATTCAATTGAATTGAGCCTGTACTTTCTTCATCGTCGTCGGCCATCGGTTCATCTCTATTCATGGGAATATCAATAGAATTTTCATTGCTTATGCTTGAATTTGGTTTAGACGACGATAATAGGGAAAAGCGTCCAGTACATCTTGATAATTGACTGCAATCACTAATTATATTTTTCATACTAGATCAAATGTTTTTATTAATGTGATGAAATGTCATAGTCCGATTGTTCAGAGATAATTTTGATTTCTCTCTCGATGAAGTTTTTGTTTTGTCTTCAGATTCACTGTAGATTAAAATAAAAATAAAAGTAAAGATTGAGACAAGGGGGAAAAGCTGAATTTTAGACTGCTCATATTGGTTTGATTGCTAAAGATTGCTAATAATTGCCAATGAATATTTTTCTTCTTTAACATCGAAAAATCATGGATTCGAGTCTTTCTTAGTCAATATAAGTTTCTATCTTGAATAGCATCATAAAAATACGACGAATTTACTCGTCATTTTTCAGAGAAAAACAGAGTATATACATGATGAAAACTACATAAATTACTGTCACGTTATTAGCAGGAAATGTAAAAGCAAATCAAAATTTCTGGTGTTACCTAAAATTATCCTTCAAAGTCTGTATAGCCCATCGAAAAGGAACGATGCAATTCAAATATGAAAAACTGGAAGGTAAGTAGATTTTATCATTTATTCATAACGCGCTTTAAACGATCTGAAGACAAAGTAGACTTATCAGTTGAAAGCAGCCAAGCAGCTGTCTGTTTATGTAAATATTTTTTTGCACCATTAATGTTAACGATAAAGTACGACTTGGCCAAGGTTGGATTAATGGAATCAAAAACTCGCATTCCTTGAAATGTAGTCGAACTAACTTTGAAAAAATGATCAGACACATAATCGTCGTCATCCTCAGTTGAATCTTCATTATCTGTGCAATTTCCAGTAGTATCTTCATCTTCTTCACCACTACTATCATCTGAATCTGAGTCAAAGTCTGGATCATGTTGGTTAAGATGTGAATAATCGACTATTCGTGATTTTTGAAGTTGAAAACTAGCCAGTTTTGACAATTGTTTTAGCGATAAGATTTGATGCTGCTCATACATATTTACGTGACATACAAGACGACTTGCATAGGAATACGCTTGCAGAATAGTATTTTCAAGTGCTTTAACTGTTAGTTCTACGATAGAAGTCGATGCTATAGATGATATTTGTTTAGAATCGACTGTTCTAGACTGTTTGTGATGACGTGGAAATAAAAATTTATTATTGGAATCATTGGCGTTGTTATGACTTGCTTGACATTTAATAGAATTTAGAAATGATAGCTTTTTTACTCGCTGCAAAAATTGATGCACCGTAAAATTGACTATTGAAGAAAAAGGTCCTGACATGGCTCGACGTGACCGAAACGTACTTTCACAAGTTTGCGAGTTAAATATAGGTACATTTAAACAAGCTGTTGGTAGTTTGTGTTGAATAACAAGCAGGACGAGATAAACTAGTGTATGACTATTAATTTCGATAGAAAACATTGCGGGTAAAGTAATAAAATATTGCTGCTTTGTATTTTTCTTTTTGTGTGCCTGTGAAGAAAACAATTCAGCAAGAGTTGAATCGAGCTCACTTTTCGTCTTAGTGCTTAACCATGTGTACCAAAATCGAATCAAAAAGACACTTCTCCGTGCTTAGTGAATTCGATCAATATAATTTGTGTCCTTATTGATAAAAGCATATCGAATATTTCGAATTATCTGTAATACAGAAAAAGAATATATTACGTTTTTAGTAGTTTCTATTGAATCGTAAAAAGCTGTACCTCAAGATAAATCTTAGTTGCTTCAGAAGCTGGTATAGAAGTAAGTTCATTGAGAACAACTTCATTTGATATTTTTTCGCAGGATACGAAATTCTGTCTATCTTTTGGGAGAACATCTGACTTTACTAAATTGTGATTAAGTTTTGATGGTGTTTCAATTAGTTGTAGAATATGACCAATACTAATCAATTTATCCCCAAACAGCATTGTAGCTTTCGAAGATAATAATCTGTTTCGTAGTTTTGTGCATAAATGAATACTATCCTGAAAGAATACGATACGTTGATGGTTTCTCATAAAGAGCCAATCCCAACTCTACAAAAGCAAATAGATGAAAAACAATTGATCGGTAAATTAATGAAATTACCTTAGGAATGTCGACATAAAAAGCGTTGTCACGCAAATGGAATTGTTGATTTGGCATATCAGCAAAAAAACCCATTAATAAGCGCATTGGTCTTAAATAACGCACGTCGCAATCAGTGGAGAACCCGATCACTTTCACACCTTTTTTAACACATTGATTGATAATGGTCATCCACCGCATTAAAATGTCTAGCGTTGTGAAATGATTGTCAGTACCATATGCAGATAGAATAAATGGTGCACATGATTTTAAATCTAAATTCATAGGTTGGATCATATGAAGATTGAGAAGATGCGATTTGTTTAATGTACCAAACCAGTTTTCGAGTTTCGAAAAAGATTCAGTTGAGAAAGTATTAATTTTTGGTAAACCATCCTCAAGATGCGGCACAAAACCAATAAATGTATTCGATTGAACGTTATATATTATCTTAGGGATGACCCCAGTACAATCTTCAGATGCGAAGATGAAGTTTGTTTTTTGTAATGATAGATAATCACACATAAGGTCGTACCTGAAGTCTCCTTCGTTGATACGATTTGTAATGGAATCGAGCGAAGATTGAATGATCGGTAAAGATGGAAGAAGACCGGAAATATTAAGACGAATAAATTCGTATACATTTCGACCACCGAGAATGAATAGATTTGAGGCGAATTCACGTATAGAATCGTTGTAACAATAACGACTCTTGGCACGATCATGATTCGAAATAATCGTTTCCACTACAGTGTGTTTAAATTTAACAGAAGAATCATTCGATTGCGGCGAAAAATTTTCAAAAAAGCGTATAATTAGTCGAATAATCGGATGCCGTTCAAGAAGAACAGAAGAGATGGTTAATTCATTTGATTTGGATGAATTTCTTTGCTAAAGCGCTTGCAACGTTTGAATGAGATAATTGGCTTGAAAAGAAAGTCCTTCCTTCACTATGAAACTTCCATTGATTAAAGTAATTCCCACTTTGTTTTTTATCGGTAGAAGATCAGGCGAATCATAAAGGAAAAACGCAAACAAATCATTTATGCCAAGAAGAGAATCTACCGAGTTTACTTCAAGATATCGTAAAATATCAACCATTGTAAGACCGCATTGTTCTTTTACCACTTGGAAAAAGGCTTCGTCTTGAAGTTCGAAGACATTAGTGGGTAACGGAATAGGCATGAATGGTTTTTATTATCAATAAATTCAAAAGTTTGAGAGAATAGATTCGAATATTATAATCTAATATATCAGCTAATCCATTAAAACAAGTTAAATAATTATAAGTATTTTATTGATCAAAACGAAATGCTTATCTTTTATAAACGAACGTCAAAATCAAATCGAAAATCATTTTTTCCTATGTCTACAAATACATTAACGCTAAAACAGTTGAAAATATACATAAAATAAAAATGATATATAGTTTTTGTATCACACCAAACCCTATGAACATCTCGAGAGTAGTAATAAGTCGAAACAAGAGAAAAAAGAAGATAACTGATAGCGCAAATATACGCATTAGGATTAAAAATAAAAATAAAAAAGTATAAGCAAATGACCAAAAACAAAAATAACTAATTTAATCGTGGTCTTTTCCTCTTAGATGCATTTGAAGCAGAACGATTACGGTTATTAACTTTAGAAGATGTAGAGATGACGGATTTTAACTTTGACTGACGTGGAGTTGGTGCGAATGATTGATTTGTCGTCAATAGGTTTGCATGGCTATCATTTTCTTCATTATCAGTGCTGCTTTCCGTTGAATTTTTCCTTTTATCCGTCATCATTGAACAATTGATGGATTTGAAATGTCGATAAATATTCGAAAACTAAATCATAAAATATTTTTTTTAGTATAGAAAATTCACAGATTAGATTTTTTAATCTCTTACCACAAGAACTCCTTTTTTTTGACCAATGGAATTTTTTATGCCACATTTACATCGAAAAACAACGCCATCTCGTCGTTTGTTTAATTCAACATGAAAATCAATACCTTGGTGAAAGTTGGTGTTTTTTAAATTTAGTTCTTGTTGTTTTTTCTTGAGCCATTCGATAATAGTTTCTGAAATTCTAGTAGATATTTCATCGGTAAGAGTAGGTGCAACAGAAAAGTTAATCGAAGACGAATTAGATGAATTAATTGGTATTGGCGCATCTGATGGCGCTGTTGTGCGCATTGGACAGTGAGATATTGATACTTTTGTTGTTGGTAGAACAGACGAGATGGTGGTTGCAGCTGGTAAGACTGAAGAAGTGATTGATGGAAATCGTTGAACTTACTTGTTAATTTTTCTCGTTTCTTTTTGAGTAGTTTAATACGATTATTAACGGATGATTCAACTTCTGATAAAAGTGCAATCGTTCCATCGGTTAACATAACGCACGAATGCTTTTTTAGATCATTTAATTGGTCGGATTTAAGTTGGAGTATAGCAGTAACATATTTACATCCAAGGGATGAATCAACTCCATTGCATTCTTGAGAAGCAAACAATTATGCGACTCGCTTTTCACAAACTCAACGAGTTAAATCGTAAAATGCATCATCGCGAAGATCCATGATATTCGAAGGAAGTGTTTTGTATCGATTTATGGATATTTCGGTATAGAAACAAGTAACGCTCATCGACATCGGAAGTCGATTCACTGGGCCCTAGACTGACAATGCCGAGGAGGAGAAATACACGGACAGAACAGAAAATCAGTTATTTTTGCCAGCAGCTGCTGATAATATTTTCAAACAGATCTGTAATGGGAATGGGAATAAGTGAAACTGAGGTAAGAATTAGACGAAAATTAAAGGTTTCAAGTAACAGCACTCAAAGTGAAGACGAAAGACGGAGAGAATGTGACTCAAAGGTCCTTAAGGCGGGGGAGCGGTTGAGTCTAACCGAGAGGGCTGGCAAAGGTTCAGAAAAGGTTCTATTTGGCTAAAGTCCTGTAAAAAGTCCTTCACCCTCAACCTAAAGTCCCGCCATAGGACCTTACTGGTGGCGGCACCTGTCCACGGGACTTTGGGTAGGAGAAGTGACATTTTCTCGGAACTTTACCACTGCTGCTTACCGAGGCACAAAATACATGGCTCAGAAATTACGTGATGGCTAACTCAAAGTTCCGTAGGGGGTCAACTCACAGCATCCACTGACCCCATCTTCTGAGTGGACTGTTTCACCACGCGACTATGTCATGCATCCACCCATGGTTTTTACCGTAATAATACTCTTTGTGTAATAACAATGGTCGTTTATGCCATGGGATTGGTCATTTTGCACCGTGGAAGTGGTCATTTGTGCCATAGAATTGGTCGTTTGTGCCATTGTTACAGACAGACAGACGGACACAGGTGAATTACGGTTTATAGGCCCTATCCTTTCAGTCTAGGCAATATTAAAAATAGCGTAATTAATAAAATGAATAGTATGTAGGTCTGTTTGTGTGAAAAGATGGAAATGAAACGAAAACAAAAAGAAAAAGATATGGTTATATTTTTTCGTTCTGAATTTTTGTGCTACATGAGCCCATGAACACATGAACACACGAGAAAAGGAGAAAAGAAAAATATCGCCTTAGAATACATATTGACTTTTTACTGTTAATCGCGATTGACCGGGATATATCTGCATACGATACGATAATATTTATTATGATGATACAATACTTTACATACTGATAACTATTTAAATGGCAAACAATTTCATTGCCTTGAATAAAAAGCATTTTATTCTAAATCATTGCTATTGATTGTCAAAAATTGTCAAAGATTCCGAATGATTGCCAACGACTGCAATCACTTTCCCCCCCTAGAGTCCCAGGTCAAATATAGGTATCTCAAATGCATAAAAGTTAGCGGCCCAGACCGAACGAATCATAATATTTCAGTAATCAAACTTCTTAATACTCTGACGGTACCGCGGGCAAATTGTTTTGATGACAAAGCATTGGTGATACCACTCGAAATATTAAAAGTTTTGTTCGCTGAAATTTTTTTATTCGTTTAATCTCGGACGCTAATTTTTATGTTTGTTTTGATGAAAAAGCATTGGTGATACCACTCGAAATATTAAAAGTTTTGTTCGCTGAAATTTTTTTATTCGTTTAATCTCGGACGCTAATTTTTATGTATTTGAGATACCTATATTTGACCTGACAATAACATATACTTCTCGTTAAAATCACATAGAAACTCAGGGGACCTTCCCTCGTGAGTCACAAAGTTTTCAGCAAATTTGTAGTTCTGGTTTGTAACCGATCTGTAGTACTGCCACATAGGCACTAAAGAGCTGTTCGGAAATCAGAGAATCAGTACAAAATACGGGATGCTTGATGTAAAAGTAGTCAAGACGTTTCGATCATCGTATAGTAACAGACGCCGTATAAAAAAGACACCTGTACATCTGAAAGTGAACTAAACTGTATTTTTCGGCGATACGGAAGCAGTCAATTGACTAGATATTAATTTTCGTTGCAGCAAGTTGGTGACATGTGATAGTTTATTAATGAAGTATGAACGATTATTTAACCGCTTAATTTTTGTCGCCAGATAACTCATATTATCTTAATTCGTCGCAGGCGAAACATTATTCTCTAGAGATTTTTACAATCCAATATAGGCCTACAAAGTGTAGACGAATATAAATATGATAAAATTTCTGATATTTTCGAATGCGAAACTTGGAGATGACAAAAACGGCCGACTAAATTGTTTTCTATCACTACATTCGAAACTGTAGTGCGAGCTTCAATTACATATGTAAATGAGTAAGAACACTGTCCTGTCTGTACCTGCACCTTCGAAAAGTCACTAACAGCTTAGATTGATCAAGTCAGAAATTCTGCTAAATTCATATTCTTGCCTAGGAATGTGCAGTTTTAGTTTACTGACGGCTGTTCATGAGTATACTGTGCATGGAGTTAGCGTGGAATTTGAACTTGTGACAAATTCAAAATGCTTATACCGTTATACCACTATAGTAGTGTAGGGGTGTAGTGATATACTGAAATACTTCAGTATGGGTGAAGTTTATGATTGCACGACCGTGCATGGGAGTATGGGTTAAGGTGTGAGGCACAACATCATCCGTACTCACTAGGAATGCATCAATATCAGTATTATACTGGTCCAGTAAATACTGGTTTTCTACTTTCGAAAGTAACTATTAGCTAAATGAGTAATTTTCTCAGCCATCACATCTTTTCTCTACATTCAAATGAGAAATTGAGTTTTGCAGCAATTTGAAACAGTATAAGATATTGTATACTCGGCTAGCTGATAACATTATATAAAACTTTTTCAATAGTTTCCAACGTTTTTGAAGAAAAAAAACGTTTTATTCATGGACTTAGTCAGATAGTAAAACAATCTTATTAAATAAACCGATGAATCGGAGTACTATGTTTAACATACCAACATGAACTTAGGTTTAACCAATCACGAAAAAAACATGGATATTTAGTGAGTTTTATTAACTTTTAGTTACATGAATCTCATTTAAGTAAATGACTTGATTTTTCTACTTCTCTCTCAGCCGAATGACAGTATTTTCACATATCTATTGCATTAGTTTATTTATATAAGTTACATAGAGAAAGCTAGAACTTTTTTGTTCACGACATCAGATATGGAACAGATAATACATATTAAATGTAAATTCCAGCACAGTAAACAAACAATAACTCCACCATAGGAGTCGCCACACTGCGATCCCAGTGCCAGTCGCAAGTCCGGGAAAAGGAGGAGTGTTAGAAGGAAGGGGTGTAGATACCGCCGTCTGTAAAGAAAAGACAAGACGAAAGAAGTCAACTATGTGTGATCAATACAGAAAAATCATACCTGCTCGGGCTAGACATGCACCAAACCCAAACAGTTTGGGTTTGGTGGAATGATTTTGGGTTTGGGTATTTAGTTGAAGTGCGAGAAAGCCTTTGTTGTCATCCAATATTCAAATATGACAATACAACTTTGTAGCCTAGTCCAAGTTAGCATAAGCAAAGGCACATAAAGTTCAATTAAAATTTCACTGACTTCGACAAATACTTTTGTAATGACTGAAGTACGTGATAGATTATTGCAAACGTTTTGACAGTATATACTAGTATCTTATATATACTGTGTCACAAGTTTTTAGGAGTTTTAAATTTACTATCCATATATTATTAAGCATGATCATAATTGAATCTCACATGCTCGTCTTTCACTATCAATTTCAAAAGAAAACTAGCATAGAGTATTCGACATATTTTTATAATCATGATGTAGGTGAATAGAAGGTTATTCATGAGGGTGTAGGTGTTGACTTCCATTTGACAGCCATCGCCACACACCCACACCCACACCCTTTTTTTTAGAGTGTTCATGGCCCGTTTTCTTCAATTTTTTTACGCTATGGGATTCTCTGTTATTTAGACGTCGAAATACTTTTTCGTAGTTCTAGACTTGGAATTATATGGCAAAAGAGATTGTAGTTATCCTTATCACTATTATGGAAATGTCATCTGATATGCTTTGTTGAATCATAGGAAACGACGGAAAAGTTTATCATTTATTGATGTCTCCTATGAGATCATTTTAGAACGAAAGTGGAACTATACGTGTTTGTTCTTTTCGACATAAAATGAAATTGATGTATTTGGCAGATATTATGCATTGAGTAGAATGAGGAGTAGAAAAGATCGCGATTAATTTTAATGAATTACAAATTGATTTCATTGTTAATATTGTTTTTTTGGAATTCAAAGTCTATTAAAGATTATACCGCATCAATCGTTTTTTTATTTGTAAAAGCTAGGCTGAAATCAATTTAAATCTCAAATTAACTAAATGTCTATCTTAATAAGATCTGAATATCTTATCAATTCGTTCTATTTTAATTGACTAAGTTTTCAATGAGTATTTTGTTTTCCTTTCAAAAGGTAAACATATTAGACAAAAATCCCACCAAAGTTATTGAGTATTCGAGCAATATTCAAATGAAGTCGTTCGTAGCATTTAACGACTTCATTAAAAATAATCGAACAATCCAAACTCTATCAATCGATAACTTTGATGTACTTGAATCATGATGGAATCATTATTAATATTTAAATTGATTAGAATCGATTCAGATCAACACAGGTTGGTTACTAGCTTCAACACGAATACACAAAATAATTCAATACACTTGATGCTTATTCTAAAGTTTCTGCATAGGTTATTGCCCAATTTGAGGGCGTGGATTCACGAAATTATTTCAATTTTAGAGTTTGTATTTCTTATAATAGATTCCTTTCGAATCAATAATTAATCAGAAATATGTTTCTAATCTATCTCTATGCACTTTTTGTACTTCTACATGGCGCGAGGGTGTGGGTCGATATGACAACAGAAACCAAAGTGTACCCATCAAAACGCCCATACTCCCATATGCCCTCCCTTAATAATCGATGGAGTGTTGAGAAATGTTTTTTGTGTAGTACTGGCATAGATTGTTATAAAATGCACTACTCAAAAATTGTATAGGTTCACTTTCATCTGTTCTCATTAATTGTACTAAAAATTTGCAATTCAGTCATATATATATTATAGTAGATCCTTTCTGAAGGAATTGAAACGTCATCAGAAAGTGTCTATATCTCACTGTGTAGCATCAGATGAATCGAATCGTGTTTTGTCGTTTTATATTAATTTGGACGGTTTTGCATAGCATTGCTTGTGGATTTCTGATATATTCAGCATTTAGTACAATAATTAAACAAAAAAGAGGGCAGCCAAAGACTATGGCTGTAACTATTTTAAAATAACATTTCAATTCAAGTTTTAAGCCAGATGTTCTATTCCTTCATAGTGATATTATTGCTCTAGAACTACAGCGTTCGCGTGAAAGACGCCACACCATTGAACAACGTTTTAAAATGCATGATCTGCTGTATGCTAGTAGTAAAGGAAAAGATGACATGCATTTCGATGCGAAGCCATCCTATTCACCTAAACACAAAACACTTTCTTTTCTCAATTATGAGCTGAGTCCAATAAAACATAAGATGGCAGCAGTACTTCCCGCTACACTTGGACACTTTGATCTGCTTTCAAACTTCGCTGTCTCTTGCAAAATGACGAATCCAAATATTGGTTCATTATTCGATGTTATTTGGATAGTTGTCCCAGATATTCATTATAGTAAAATATACGAGTCATTGTTGAGGACTGATTCTCTTCATCCTGTCATGCGTGTTGTCTGTGAATCATGGGTTCTACCAGAACAAAAAATGTTTCACGTCTATAATCCATGGTTAGTACAGCAAGACATTAAACTGGCGATTTCAGCTTTCATCCGTACAGATTATTACTTATGTTTCGATGCTGATGTCATGTGTGGACGTGAATTGCACTTTGAAGATTTCTTTACTACAGACGGCCGAGCTAGGACAAGCGAGGAGAGAGCATTAAGCTTCTTTGCATTCACAAGTGGAAATTTAAATAAAACATGCACAAACGTGAAACTTCCTCCGCCGTTAGTAAAAAACAACACAAGAATGATGGCTTTCACCCCACTACCCGTTCACACTCATATATTATTTAGCCTGGCTAGTTTTCTCGAAAATCGAGAAGGTGAGCCATGGCTACAATATTTGATTGGGCTTCACATAAAAAATAAAAAATGGACAGAGTATACACTTTATTGGATTTATGCAATCTTCATTCGGGCGTATCACCGTTTACACTACCCAATAAGTACTAAAGAATTTTGTGGTACCTTACCCACCAAAAGCGGCTTGGCATATAAATGGTTTTCACAGCTAAATCATACAAATAGACCGCCATTCGTTGGTGTGAATGACCACGACAGATCTATAGACATAGCACGGTTATCTGCTGAATTGCGAGCTGCATTGTTAAAATCACGATAAGAACAACACTACATAAAAGTTTTTTCTTTTTGAAGATCTGACTGAAAATGCTAAGAAGTCGTACACTAATTTAGTAATAAAGAAGCTTCCAATCTGAAGCTTTTGATCAAACAAAGTTACTAATAGGAACTATTAGTATTTTTACAGCGAGTGTCAAAAGTGTTTAGGGTGTTATATAGGCAGCCATAACGCGTTTCGATCTTTCATAAAGATCTCATCAGATGGTATTAAATCTATGTGATTACTTCAAAATTAAGTTCGCAACCGGCAGGAGTTATTCTAATTTATACTTTTGTGATATAGAGAACTGTTTTTACAAAGGAGGGAAGACACTTTGTACACAAAACGGCCCTAAATGAAAATCAGTTCAAATCAGTTCTAACTACGATTTGACGCTGTACTGTGTGTGAGTACACGATTCTGAGCCTTTACAGGACATTTTCAAAAGGTTTTAGTGGTTAACCCTACTTTGGTCGAAAGTAAAAATGTCGAAAGATAAAAATATCGAAAGGTAAAAATGTCGAAAATAAAAGTGTCGAAAGGTAAAAATTTCGACTGATAATGTTAAAAAATTTCTTATTTTAGTTCTGTGTGTGTAAAAAGAGTAAAAGATGTTTTTGTTTAAAAAGTTTTATTTATCGAAAAAACGTTGGGAGCAAAATTTTTGTTTAAAAATGCGGAATGATGCTCGATGATAACTATTCTTCAGCCGTAGATTGGGTTTCTATATGTTTCTTTTTTGCTCCAACAACTAATGATAAACCAATAAGTAGATCTGATGAGTTGAATGACGTTTGAATTTGATTGATGATGATGATCACATTTACCTCCGTATAAATAAACATCATTTTCATCCGTGTGAACTACCATTTGAGCATCCACTAACA
>CAJNYU010000276.1:0-10685 GCA_905331475.1 Rotaria socialis
GAACTCGACTGAGACATTAATGAGGCTGAGCTGTGTAGAAAATTTCATCTTGATCTAACTCTCCTTTCGAGAGTTATCGTGTAAACGGACGGCCGGCCGGACACACTGACCGATTCTAGAGTGTACTCACTTTTTTGAGTACACAAAAAGCAGCGCTTAATGACGGTTTCTTTTCAGCAAGCTTCAGTTTTATCTAATTTTATTTCTTTTGACCATCGTCGCATTAACCCCTGAAACCAATCCCGGAGTGTTGATTTTGAAGCTACCGGTTTACCCAATTGAAGCATATAAGGTTTAGTTAAACCAAAGACAACAGAAGATGAAATTAGACATTACCATTTCTGAAACAAAATAATCATAGTAACTAGATGAGACTCTTCTTCTTTAGTCAAAATGGTTGTTCTGCCGCGACTTGCACCATTTCGATTTCCAGCAAGCCTATGAAAAATTGTTCGAGTTGGTACACTCTGTATGCAATTTACATTAGCTCACCGGTCATTGTCTCCATGATCACCACGGTCGTATAGGTAGGATATCTTGGAGCTGGATTCGAGTATTTCTTGTATGGATTCGCCCATTCACCGGACCAAAACGTAAAAATGACACAGAGTGATAGAACTCAACGAGCTCTATCCAGTGAACACCTTTTAAGCTAATTCACATGCTGGGATCCCTTCCAGAAATGCTAATCAAGGCCGAAAACCAGGTTCTGTCACGAAAACCTGTATGGATTCGCCCATTCACCGGACCAAAACGTAAAAATGACACAGAGTGATAGATCTCGACGAGCTCTATCCAATGGACATCTTTTAAGCTAAGTCACATGCTGGGACCCCCACCGAAAGGGCAAACCCAGATCGCAGTTCAGCATTCATTAGAATTAATATTGCTGTTCATTTTTTCTTATCCAACATACAAAAGCGAATATTAATCGATTTTGTTTCCTTTATATCTAAGGAGGAAATTTTTTTGTAAGTCTTCTTTTTAATGCTTTATATTTTAATTTAGACTTTTTTCTAGTTCTTATATCTTTTTTAATTTGAAATAGTTGAGTTGATAGTAAATCAACGACATCCTAATATTATATTTTATTTTCGTCGAGAAATTGTGTATGTGGAGGAAGAGAAAAGAAAACTATTGGTTAATAGGATCTTATTTCTATGTATGAAGACGAAAAGAGAAAAAAAACATTTATTTTTTTCTATTAACCTTATCGGTATTCTCGTCTTATTCATCGATATATGCATTGACAGGAATGGAAAAATAATCCATTAGTTCATTTCTTTGGACCAATATGATTAAGAGAACGATAGATGGAATGATATATACATATACATTGTACATATATGTGTATAGGAAGGAAAAGAAAAATAATTTATACGTTATTGATTTAGTTCAATGGAGAAGAAGGAACGAAAGAAGGAGCAATATATGCATATAGATAAGTGCATTAACATATATAAATACATGTGCAGGAAAGAAAAAAATATTACTGGTTTGTTTCACTCGATCAATCAGTGATCGCACCGAGAAAACAATTATATATTTGTCAAGTTTATATGAATTTCTAGTTTTAGAAAAAAAAAGATTTCCTTTCCCTTTTCTTTTTCTTTTTAAATATTTATACTTTAAGTCGGGAAATAATTGTTAGAGGTGTATCATAATTGATGAATGTAAGTTCTTTTTTTTTAATAGAAAAATCATATTCATGCAGGAACTGAGCTATATAAATACATTATTTGAATGTATGAATAACATGAATCAGATGAAGATTTCATTAAATTTTTTTTCTTAATAGTGGTGTACATGTGATGGTGGAGATGAAAAGAAACTAGTTTTGACTCTTAAAATTAATTATGCATCTTTTTTAGTCGCAGCCAAGTTTCGATGAATTTCATCAAACAAAATTATCAGTTTTCATTGAAATATTTTAAACGCAGAAGCAAAATATACTGAACATGAATAGTTTTAGTTTGTTCGAATGTTTTTATATTCTATCATTCATTTTAACCTAAAATAAATATTCATTTCAAAATGAAATTGTTCGTATCGATGTAAATATAAGTTTTGGAAGACGAAGAATTTATTTTGTACAAGCTTAGTAATTGAATTACTGAGCTGTTTGAACGAAGTGAAGCATTTTAATGTGTTGCTTTTCTTTATTGATGTTGACTATGAAATAATTAATGGCACTATTTTTATATGAGTAAAGAATCATGTACATTTGCAGTACTTTTGAATCTATTTGAAATATCACCCATGATATCATTTTTCGAAATGAATTTCCTTTAAATTGAAAATGTCGAGACTAAGACTGATGAATGTGTAGAAAGTCGAATTAGAGTAGGCAAGAGACGGTAAACTGAAGTAACTGAATTAATTTGAAATATATATTTATTTTTCTTAAGGATATTCCGGAACTGACAATGTATTGCTGTCGATATAAGAGTTCAATCTCATAAGTTGGTTCAAGTTCACTTGTTGCACTTTCTATTGATTATGTGCCTTTGGTATCTTTCTATTAATCGTCAATATTTTTCCTCTGGTAACGCTTTGAATCGAGGAAAATAGATGAAAAGCTTTGATAATCTACGTATGACACCTAAAGATGATAAAAAAAAATTTGATGTATTTTTGACACCGGTTTCGAAGGCATGAGATCGAATCGAATTCTATCTAGTATTGAAGATGCCTAACGGGCGACATTGGTAGATTGACAAAAGATGAAAAACTTATATATCTGATTCATTTTGCACATAATCAAATAAGATATTATCTGATTGCATTTAACGATGATTTGTCTATCTTTTTTTCTTCTCTATATGGAACAGGTACATAAATCACTGTTTAAGTTGAATCTTCATTTTAAAAAATTCAAAATTGTTCACAACAATTTTCGCTGCTACATTTGTATATCGAAAAATAATCGAATTAAGACAATATTTTATTCGATTTCAAACTTGTTTCCATTGATTATTGAAAGATGGCTGAGTCTAACTCAAATAGCACAGGTATGGATATTTGGTCACAAATTTCTTTAGACAAATTGGCTACCGCCATTGCTTCTCTTGGTGATCGTACTGACCAACTCAAGGATGATTCATGGCGATTGAATCTTAAGACAAAATCTTCTATCTCATGTTGGAGTGAGGTTATTAATAAATTGTCACTTAATGACAATGAAAGAATTCGCCTTGCTTTATACAAAACATGGCGTGAGGATCGGCATCAAATTCATGATCTTGTTGGCGAAAAGAAGAATGAAATTAAGATTGATGAAATAAAAGAAGTGAGTGATGAGAGTAACAAAACAGGAAAGAATTCCATTGATGAGAGGGTGATTGCACCTTCACATTCTGAACCATCGTTACCTCTACCTGAACCATACAATACACGCACATATCAAAAAGCAATAACAAGTGGTAATTTCTATCAACGCCGTTGTATTAGAACAGAATTTATTTCTCTTACTCGTATTGAATGGAAGGATGCATTTAGTCGTACTCATAAGAAAACAAGATCTGGTTGGACCAGAATTTTTGATGAGAAATTGAGATCTATTGGTATTACATGCTCACTACGTTTTCATTCTGCTAATATCCCAAGCGGTGTGAGAAAACATAACTGTTCAGATTTTTGGTTCAGTACAGCTTGTACTGGCGATAAATGTCAGAGAAAATATATAGTAAGTCATAGAAGAGATATGGATAATAACTTAGTGGCGTTATTTCGTGTGGATACCTATGACGAAGAAAATCACAGCGAAGACAACATAATGGGACCACGCAAGATGGATGCTCAAGAACGTGATTGTATTGGTAAGATGTTGCAATATAAGTGATCATGACTTTAAATTAGTATTATTCATATATATTTTAGGCAAACGAGCAAATGAAGTTGGTCCCCTAGCAACATTTCGTGAGCGTATAGAAATTGCTGATGAAAAAATTCTCGCAGCAGGTAATTTCTCACAATGTCCGACGGTTGAAGCAGTGAAGAAATGTGGAGCGGATTATCGAAAGAAGATGCGTTTTGATGAAGACGTGTTCAGAGAATGTCGAATTCTAAGTTGCTTTTATCGCAAAGAAGATATTACATCGGAACATTTTTTAGGCAAGTCAGGCTTATCGAACAAAGAGAGCCTATTCAGAGGCTTTGATACTTGCTTTTTATAGGATATATTCACAACTTGGGAGAAATACCATTTCGATCACATCTATTCACTGAATCACAACTCCGGCGATACATAAGGTATATTGAGAACGAAAAATATTCTTTTATTCATATAGATTCAACTGGTGGAGTATTAAAGCCAATGAAAGAACAAAATGATGTGTACGTTTATACAATAATGTTCAAAGACGGCGTTGATGCGATGGATAATGTTCCACTAGCACATGCTATATTAACAGATCATACAGTTCCGGGCATTGGTTACTTTCTTGGCAATGTAATTCATAGTGCCAATCAAGTGACAACAAAGAAAAAACTACGTCCTCCTTCATTTATCATCATTGATTTTTCTGCTGCTCTTATGAACGCCGCTCTTTAGCAATTCAATATTGAAACTGTTAACACAAATCTCAAACGATGCTGGAATGTTATACATCGCAAATATAGTGCTGAAAATATTCGATCATTATCTTTTATTCATTTATGCTGTTGCCATGTTATGCATGCCATTGCAAGAAGTCTGAATGCTGAAAAAATTGAAAAAAAAACACGAGAAGCTGTCTTATATATATTCGCTTATATGTTATGTAGCGATGATATTAATCAATTATATGACACATTAGGATTAGTGATTAATATATTCGGCGATCCAAACGAACAGAACGCAAAAGAGAAGCTTGATAAAAGATGCTCTCTTAAATTGAACGTTGATGAAGAAAGTGAGTCAGTTTTAAAAGACTTTGATAAAATTTTTAGAACAGCTGAAGTGAACGAAGAAGAATTAAAGCTTGTGGATGAATATTTTGAATCAGATGAACCTATTATTCACCAGTCGCCATTTAATAAAGAGGCTATTAAACGCTATCCATTGCTGAATGAGATAGTAATAAAAAAAAAAGATAAAAAACAGTAATAATAATGCATTGTTTTCTGCATCGATAATGCGTATATTCTATCGATGGTGGGCATATTTGCCACTATGGACAGATTTGCTATTCGATTTCGAAGAACGATACGCCAATGACATACAGCAGAATCCATCGGTAGTATACTATTCCATCAGATACTCCAATGCGGTTATTGAAAGTTATTTCCGCACATTTAAAAAAAAGTATCTGTCAAGGGAAGAGAGGTAAACCACCTCAAGAAGTTATAATGGCATTACATAGAAGCGTGAAAGTACAATCAAAGGCTGATCAATTTGGATTAACACAAAGTTCATAGGGAAGAAAAAGAAAAAAGACCGGCGTAGGTATAGTCGGAAAATATAAGAAGAGAACATACGACAAAATACGTCGAAGCAAATACACAAATCTAATCGACAAATTCGCATCGAAACGCGCACGACAAAAAGAGGATCAATCTCAACCAGATAGCGTGACGAAAAAATACAGGTAATTTCTTCTGAACTCTAATCTATCAGATTATATCTTTGTATTTAGTGAATCGAACAATTCTGAGACCAATTCTTCGTCAAATAAATCGGAATCATCTTCGAAAACTCCCAGTGAGAAAATCTCAATCAAGTAAGAGAAACATTATTCTTATACCAAACAGTATATACGTTTAATTTAGTCAATTATCTCGTTCCAGCATAAGAGATTCATTATCATCATCTGAAGCGGCTGCGCAGTAGGGGTGGGTCATTTGACTTAACTTAAAATTAAGTTAAGTTTTGTCCCTTAACACTTAATATTAAGTATTAAGTTCTTTCTTTAATACTTAATATTAAGTGTTAAGTAAAAACTTAATTTTGAAAATTACGTTTAAGTTTTTTCACTTAATATTAAGTGATTAAGTGAGAAAAAATACATTTAATTACTTAATATTAAGTGATAAAACTTAAACTTAATTTTCAAAATTAAGTTTTTACTTAACACTTAATATTAAGTATTAAGTTTTCACTTAACGCTTAATATTAAGTGGTTAAGTGCTTATGAGGAAACTTAATCTCTTAATCTTAAGTGTTAAGTAAAATTGCTTAATTAAGTGACTTAATTAAGCCGAATTAAATAAAATGACCCACCCACACTGCGCAGGTAAGTGATGAATATTCTAATCCTATTCCATTCGATTTAGATGTGTCGGCGAACATTAATCATCAACAATATGAAATTTCAATTGAAAACAGTTTGAATACAAATCCA
This sequence comes from Rotaria socialis, assembly GCA_905331475.1. Classification (NCBI taxonomy): domain Eukaryota; kingdom Metazoa; phylum Rotifera; class Eurotatoria; order Philodinida; family Philodinidae; genus Rotaria; species Rotaria socialis. The sequence continues at coordinate 6,321 of CAJNYU010000276.1, forward strand.
TCTTTTATGGTGCCAAACAATTTGAATATTGTTAATGAACGATTGTAGTAATACAAGCTAATTTATGTATTATTAGAGCTTTGTATTTTAGACAAATAAGAACGCAATGTAGCATACTAAAAAAGGAGATATGTTCCCTAAAAAAGATTTACTAAAAAAGAACTTAATCTTTTTTTTTCTTCTCAACTTGATAATCTTCTTCGTCATCGTAATTCTTCCTCCTCGTCATCTAACTCATTTTGGTATAGAAGTAAATTTTTCCTCAAACCATCGTCTTCCTCTCTACAAGCTTTTCTGGATTCATCAGGTCAAATAGTCAAAGAAAGTGATCTTATGGGCAATATAGCAGCTGATTATTATGAAGAGTTTTTTAAAGCATCAAATATTGTTAGACCTCATCCATATACTGATTCACCTGCAATTGAATACGATAATATTAACGAAGTTATTCCTGAAGTAAAACTTGATGAACTTATAAATACAGTTTTAGCTAAAAAGAAAAAAAATTAGATTCTCATGGTATTTCGAATTATATGTTTAATTTTGTTGATCTTAATTATTGGTCTTTATTGTTAAAACTTTACAATCATTCTTTTCAAAAGTAAGTTTTACCTTCTGCTTGGAAAGATACTCGAATGATCTTATTAGCAAAAAAGGATTCCATTTGTCTACCGTCTTTAACTCGCCCTATTTCACTTCTTGATTCATTTCAGAAAGTAGGTGAGAAACTATTTCTTACTCGATTTCGTGATCTTTTATATAGAAGAGGTCTTTTACCGGACAGTCAATCAGGTTTTAGAGAACGTTTCGTTTACAAGCACGTTTACTTCTTTTTCTTGAAGATATATATATAGTCTTATGTCAAATAGTGCTCCAGTTTGTACGATGTTTGTAGATTTTCGCGCTGCATTTGATCAACTGTGGTTTCTAGGTTGCATTGGTTTACGTAATTTAGGTATTCCTTCATCTTTTCTAAGTTGGATCGAAGTATGGTTAAATAACAGACGTTGCTTTATAGAAATCAATGGCAACAAATCTCACTGTTTCTCTATTGAAGGGTGGTCCACAAGGAAGCGTTCTTACTCCAACATTATTCATCACATATAATTGTGATATGTGCAGTTCTCTATCTGGTTGTATAAATCACTTCTTTGCTGATGACTTAGCCGAAATTATGGCCGGTCAATTAGGAATAAATTATTCTTCTCAATGTCTTGATTTGGAAAAAAGAATCAAAGTTTTTCTTGATAACCTTGATTACTATTCTTGTTTATCTGATCAGCCCATAAATTTCAATAAAACTAAAGCTATGTTTAGTGCGCGCGCCATTGGTCATCGTAAATTTTTCATTAATTTTCGTCAAGATACAAAGAATATAATTGAATGGACCTCAGAATATAAGTACCTTAGTTATATAATTTCACCAAAATTAGGTTGGGGTAAATTCTTAAAATATATGATGACTAAAATTAGACAAAGAATTTCGTTAATTAAATCCTTTAAAATCTTTGGTTGTTCTTCTTCATATCTTCGTAAAACTCTCTTTCTGTCTCATGTATTACCTATTTTTACCTGGATTTATCCGATTTACCCTCTTCTTTCTGAAAATCAACAAAATGATTTGTCTCATTTTTTATTATACTTCACTTAGGCGCTTATTGTATTGTCTAAATTGGAATGAAAATTTCTTTGCATTTGCTCTGGATGAGAAGTCCCTTGAAGACAGATGTCATTCTTATTGGGAGAAATACCTTGTAGCTCTAGCAGACTCGATTGATGGTGAATTGTTGTTTGAAAAAGCTAATTTGAATGTATTCAGACAGATCTGGATTGATAAACAATTTTCAATTAAATGTCTACGAAGATCTAAAAGATTCATTCCTCACCATTCAATTATAGAAAAAATTATTGAGTGGATGGCTTCTATTCATTATCGTTCATCCGTACCTGTTTGTGAGATTGATGAAATCCAATTCCTTGAGGATTTTCCAAAATATTTTGATTCTATATGATCTATTTTCTGTGTAGGCCTAACTTTTTTATACAACCTTTTTTTATGATTTTCTTTTTTTCTGTTGCTCTTGTTTTGTCTCTTCTTCCTTACTTTACTTATATGTACTGATAGGATCTTAGGATCACAGTTGTTTCTGCATAAATAAATAAATAAATTATGTAAAGCTCAATTTTAAGAATTCAAAGCCTTAGAAGACTTTAAAAAGATTGCAAGTCCACACACTAAGTTTAAATGTGTCGCATGTGTCGTGATTTGCGACACAATGTACGACACATTCGAGTGTGACATTAGGTGCTCGTTGCGACATATTATCTCCAGCGATGGCACAACACATTTTGTACGACACATGCGACACATTCTGAAAACTTTTTTTTGAACCCACTGGTCAGAAATTTATTTTTATTTTTATTAAAAATATTATGATAATTTTTTCGATTTTGGTCTATTTGAACAGTTTCATTTCTGAAAGCTCAAACAGGTCAGATCTTGAGATCTGAACAGTCTCGAGTCGGTCCGGTTTTTACCAGACTATTTTCGGGTGATCCCATCTCGATCAATGACCAAGATAGGCATTCTCTCGACTAATTATTAATCAAGAAATAATCTAAAAAATATTTAAATGAAAATACATATCTTTCGTATGTTCAATCGAGTTCTCTATATAGGATCTTTTACGCAAAAGAAAAGGGTGAATCGATAGTCGACACACAGAACGAGACAAATTTTTTAGCGACACTTTCTGTTGTGATATATTTTCGACACTGAACCTACGACACTATTACTCGCAACACATAAATGCGACACATTTTAATTTAGAGTGCAGATCAATGGAATATTTATTATATACTAAAGTCAAAAGTTAAACTTTGTTCAATTAAGAACAAAAACGTTCGTATAGCTACAAAACAGGTAAAATATGGTTTATTACCGAAATTTGATGAATCTTTTGTTCATCGGCAAGATGCACAAGGGACCTACGATTACGTACGTCAAATGGTCAAAACTTTTCGTACTCAACTAACGACTACATATATTCAATCGTTGGCTCATGAATATGAGCTACTTTCCGATGAGATCAAATGTATGATTGAAGGCATGCCTCAAGATAATGATGATGGTTTCTATGTTGAACCTGGATATGCCGCATTTAAACAATATCATGATCGACGTGAAAAACGATTGAATTTAGAAATTGAAAATTCGCTTTATTTTTTCGAAGAAAAGCGAGTCGAGGGCACCTCCAAATATCGAAAGCAAGAGGAAGAAGAAATAATAGACCCGGCTCCTCTCCGGCAAATGCCTGAGAACTTCTTGGTCCCGCAATAATCAATGACGTACAAGCTCCATTAACCGAAGAAGAACATCAGCTGCTAAGATTAGGTCCTCGGTTTATCTATAATGATCCACAAACAGCAGCTCGACGGCGAACAATTTATTGTTGAATCAGATGAAATGCTACAAATTTTACATAATATACCGACAATTAATAACAATCTTCCATCAATCATTAAGAAAAAGAAAAAATTATGGTCGATCAGTTAAACGATTGAATTTCAAATTCAAATCGACTAATACAATATGACGAAAAACTGATAAATCTAAAGAATTCCATTTGGGTAAAGTTGATGATTATACAAAGAAATATGACGAGTATATGGAGAAAATAAAAGCATATAAATGCTTATGAATAATTGATCTATTATCAGATTTAATTCGTCGTACCAATAGATATTTATTAGATATACGATTAGCCAAATGGATTAGCCAAAAACAATATGAAAAATGATGTATTAATTCCAATGATGTTGAACTTGCACATTTATACTACCTGCCAAAAGCTCATAAACATGGTACTCCTCTACGTCCAATTGTTGCTGGTTTAAAACATCTGACAATTAAAACTTTTAAATTTCTTGATGAATTACGTCGACCCTTCTTTGATCAAATGGTTTCAAAGACAGCTATTACTTCTGGCTTTGAACTATTGAAACATGTACAAGAATGATCCAAGATTAAATTACGTCAAGAAACATTATTTTGTACTATTGATGTTTCTGATTTTTACACAATGGTAACTCAAGTCGAAGGAGTATTATTATTGAAGTCCATGTTAGACCATATGAAATTAAAACAAATTGGTGGTCACAGAACTGAAGCAATTATTCGTTTAAGTCGATTTGTTATGCAAAATAATTATGGTGCGCGTAATTCAAAATTACAGCACTTCTTATTTTTTTGCTTAAATATACATCAATAGATTCGGTGTTTCAAGCTGATCACGAATATCTACTTACTTTTTCGATTCGAGAAAATCTTCATGGAGAAAACGGCAAAAAAACTGAGAGAGTGTA
>CAJNYU010000277.1:0-47859 GCA_905331475.1 Rotaria socialis
CGAAGATTTCATACATTTCATGATCGAATATCTTCACATACTGCTTCAACATGATTTTATTTTAATTCTTCAATATAAATATAACCATGATCATTTTCTTTTACAACAACTGACTTGATTTTAAATGCCTTTTTAAAGAAAATAAAATAAAACAATTCATTTTTTGCAATTTTTTACTCTTTCATTATTTTCTAAAGCAAGATTTTTTTCTCATTAATAATAAAGCCGTTTGTTTTTCTTCTCCAATTCGACATTTAACTGGCCAAATATTTGGTGATTTATTTAATCGGGGATTTGATCTTCTTCTTCTTCATATTCATTATATTCACGAAGTCCTTCTCGTGGATCACTGAATATCAAGACGTCTTCTTCTATTAGACATAAATGAATCTATGATAAAGACGTTTGCTTTTGATTAACCTGTTTTACGTTTATTCTCTACGGCATATACCTTTTTGTGAAACACGATCTGAAAGGAGTGTTGAAGTATATAGGGTAGAAATTTGCCCCCCCCCTCCACAAACCCGGACACTCCGTTCTGGTCTGTGATGGTTTCTATTATCTCTATCACAGTCTGGGATGGTCTCTACCGACTCCATAGATCAAAATGCAGACAGTGGCAGAAAAGTTACAAAGACTCACAGACCGTGGTAGACAGGTTCCAGCAAAAGGAGTTCCATCGTGTTTTACATTTTAACCCCACAGGGATTACGCTAACAGCTTTTGTATGTCGATTCATATTAAGAGACGTTCCAGAATAAAATCAAAGATTTTCAAATTTGAGAAAACCTGGAGGTCAACCGATTTTGGAATTGACCCTCTAGAAATTTCAGCCCTTGTATACCATATATGAATCCAAAATATTACGGTCTAAAGATTTACTACTCGCTCGCTAGAGCCGTCGTACCAGACCCACCCTCACTGTGGTTGGCCTGAAAGTCTTTTTGTTCGATGTGCTACGAGTAAGTTGTTTGTAGAATACTAAATCCTTAGTCATTGTTCTCGTAATTTAGTTTGAACAGTAGATATGCACATCTTTTCATTTTGTTCTCCATTTCCTAAAGTATTAATAATATCATATTGATAAACTATAATATAGAACAAATATCAGAGAATCAATTCTGTTTCTGATCATTTCTATACCGGACCAACTTGGTCCATGTATCAAGAGCTTCATTTTATTTAATCAAATGTGCAGATCATAGTCTATATAAGAGAGATTCTTAGTTTGAAGTAGCATCACATAACTTTTAACTGTTTGATATCTGATCGATACTTGTACGTTATGCTTTATATTATTCAAATGTGTTGGTGACTTTTGCTTTCATCGTAAGCTGCCGACAGTCACAAGTGATCCAAAATCTGATTCTTAATAGTAGGTATTCTGACATGTCAATTCCAATCTTGCTGACAAAAAAGATATATTTCATCTGTCAATAATAATTACATTTTGCTCTAAGCAAGAAAATCTCATTAATATTAAATGAATCTTTTGATTAAAATGTGCTGTACTAGTAGTAGAAAATACTTTTGAAAAATGATATTGATTTCGTTATTCTACTATCATTGGCCATTATGATTGCCTGTTACGAATGTTTGATATGTTTAATATTGAATTTGTAGATAATAACGCAACAAATCCAATAAAGCTGAAAAAGAACCACTTTTGAGCAATAGTTTCTAAGTTGTAGTCGAATTAAGGGCAAAGTTGAATCTTGTACGATAGTTATATGATTTCCATATCTGCACTGCGTCAAGAAATAACAATTGCATTCTGTTAGATTTTTAGTTTGTTTAGAACTTTCAAAAATAGAACAAAAGCTAACCAATGAGCAAATCGAATATTTACATCAATGTAAGTTTGTTTTATGTTTGTTCTACTCAAAATTCAGCTGTCTTTAGATTATACGAGAAACAATCGTCCACAAGAGGTAGAACTCAACGAAATCGCCAAACGATAAAATAGGAACGATGCCATGTGTTATTTTGATTTGGATGTTAGTATAGTTTCACTTCTAATGAATATTAAATTTTCGTGTCTATTTCTAGGAATGTTTTTTTTTGTCGACAAATAGGTGATGACGAAGTTGAACAACGACGAGAGAAGGCACGAACAGCTGAAGCTTAGTAACAATCTACATCTTCTCTCTTTACGTTTGGTGTATTGATATTGTTCATTGATTGTATACACAATCGGTTTTTATATTTCATTTCTGTATAATTTCGATAAAATAAACCAATGTTTATCTTTAATTATCTCTTCTATTTTTGTCTTTCGCATAATGAAACCAAAGTTAAAAATTGAGGATGTGGTAGGTCTGGAAAGGATTCACATATACCCACACTCCACACACAATTTTTCCATCAACACTGCATATTTCTATATTCGCTGAAGTTCGGCCCCAAATCTTGGTTTCCTAGATTCGCAAATTTGTTTTTCATAGAATAGTAGAATTCATATGGTTCATATTAAAACTCGAATATCACATAAACTTGTCTAGATATGAATAGATAAAGAAGGACTGACATGATCAAATTAGATAGTTGATTTATATCTTTAATTAATATATTCACTAAGCAAACTAGTGTGTAGGATAGAATCAACAATCTTTTTCAAATCCTGTAGAACTTGATGCGATACTCAGCTCGTCCTATACAATAATTTCTACGTCTCGTCTCAGCCGATTGAAAGCCTATAATAAATTCTCAACTAATGAAGTAAACATTCCCAGGTCAATGATACCGAAGGATGGATACCGTAGGAACCGGTCGTTCTTCACCGCCCCTCTACAACCTGGGTTATCATTTACCAAAGAATTTTCACCAGTTATTACATATGTATTTCAATAACTTAATGTTTTCTCTATTATATTGATGTTTATTACGGCTCAGATTTATATGAAACAGCACGATCACAATAAATATTCATTTTATCATTCTTCTTCAAAATCTAACAATTCAACTTCTAGTATTGATTGATTTTTTCAAACTTGATCAGCATGCATACAGTAGCAATTCTCCACAGGACTCTCTTTTAAAAGATATTTACAAACAATCATCAACCTTAATTACACTTACGGACATTGAATATGTACAATCAACCATTAAATTTTATTCAGTCACAACATTATTTAGATATTCAATTTGATTTTCAATAAACTCGATCAATTTATTATTTAACTTATATGCAATGAACAAAGTACAATTCAAGAAATTATTCAAATGTAATTATATTACTCAATCTATACTTTTAAAAAATTGTCTATTATTTCATTCAGAATGCTCTTGGTTTACATAAGGAATCAACTTATAGACGTCTTCACGCAGTTGATCAAATGTATGAAGTTATATTTCAATGCATGAAAATTATTCTGATTTACAAAAATGTTTTGTTCTTATTCGATCAAACCTCAATTAAGACTATGAAGTGCTTAATCATTAAGAGGAACAACATAAACTTAAAGAAATAATTTATTGAACAAAAAGAAAACTAATAAACAAGATGAAAAAATTAATGTAAGAAAGAAGAAAGAAGAAGAAATATTTCTTCTTTCTTCTTTATGAAGAACAAGACAGAACTATCAAGACGATGAAAAGAGCTGATCATTGCAATGAACGTGAAAAAAAGACTAGGTAGAACACTGGAAGATTAATTTTTTTTATGTTTCAGGACGAGTATTCGTTTTTTTAGTTCGTTTAATAGATTCAATAACATGGCATTTTGATTACTGAATAAATTATTAATTGAATTCATTGCATTTTGAATTGAATTATTATTATCAATTAAAATTTCGATTAAATTATTAATATTTGCACTTTGTACATTATTGTTTATTGTTGTTGTTGCTGTTGGTGGTGAATATTGCTGCTAAAAAAATTTTTAATTTTATCACCTATATAAAAACACTGATCATTGCAATCTCACTGCAATTTAGGTATGCAACTCATAGCTATATATTTTTCTATACTAATACAAACTACGAAGAATGCCTACTTATTATCTATTACAATCGACCATCCCTCTCTTACACGCACTCTTTTCCTTCGAGACATATTTGTAGATTCCAAAAAATAGCTGAATGGAAACGATTGTAACGAACAACTAGATTAGAGTAGCTTGTGCCACTCTCGACAAAGATGTTTATTAGGCTACTTCAAGTTATCCAGAGTGTAACGACAAAACTAGAGAGTGTCGCCTATGCCCGTCGGCATGATGGTGTATTGTGTCATCTGACATCTCCAGAGTGTAACAACTTCATACATAACGCACGTATATATAGGAGAGAGATAGAAGAGAGATGCATTAGAGCAATGGAAAGAGAACAGANGATTAGAGTAGCTTGTGCCACTCTCGACAAAGATGTTTATTAGGCTACTTCAAGTTATCCAGAGTGTAACGACAAAACTAGAGAGTGTCGCCTATGCCCGTCGGCATGATGGTGTATTGTGTCATCTGACATCTTTAGAGTGTAACAACTTCATACATGACGCACGTATATATAGGAGAGAGATAGAAGAGAGACAGGAGAGAGATATATTAGAACAATGGAAAGAGAACAGAAAGAGAAGGAAGGAGAATCATCGAAGCGTACCATCAATATCGGCACACCCAGTTATCAATCAACGAACAATGTTTGAAAATCAAAGTTTCTATTAGTTTTCATTCATTCTCAAGAACTTTCTTCAAAAATCATAATTAAATTTATGAACATCATTATTATATTTTTGTTTCATTCTTTTGCCAGAGCACTACGACTTGGAATCATGATTTTGATCATATCATTTTGTTTTAAATTTCATTGAATTTAAATATTCTCTCAGTTGGATTGAATAATCTATCCTTAAATAATACTAGATTATTAAAGTATGCAACATAATTTGCTCGTAACCTTATTTAGCATAAGTCACATTCTTGGATAAATTAGAAAGATGAATAGATGATTATCTACCAAAAAGCACATCATTGACAAGGAACAGAGGATTGACTTTATGCTACATTGATTTTGAAGTTTTGAATATTCAAAAAAACTATCTTTCGAGTGTTTATTGAATTGATATTCGAAATTTGTCAAAGCTACCAGGGGTCGCAACGGGCTGCCCGACCCGGACCATTGGTAAATTTTCACCGGGCCGGGCGAACCGGTGAAAATTTTCTGCCGGTCCGGGTGGGTCACGTATTTCTTTGGTCCACCCGGACCGGCTTGTTTTATTTTTTTTTCTTATGAATCGAACATAACTGGTGAGACAGCATAAATGGCGGTCTCAATATTTCTTCAATATTCCTTTCAGCTTTCATAGTTTCGGACTGACTTTTATAACAAAAGATTCAACCTTGAATGCTCTACAAAACCATAAAATAAATGAATCACATGGAGATAGAAACAAAGCAATTATTATAGTAATACTGCTAACGAGCATCGATATCAACTTTAAAGAACTTCTATTCAAATTAATTTGCGTTTTTTCTTGCTAGTGAAACACTTTTAGAAAGCTTCAAAGTAATATTTTTAATGCGATGATGAGCGCACTATATAATGAAACATACGAAAGAATATTTCAACGAAAAAATATTGACAAAGCATTCAGTTTTTGGTCATCTAGTTTGCCTCTGGCATATTTTGGCATTTTACTTGAATCTAGTCGATAGGAAGTGATATTTCTGCAGAATTAATGTATAACTCCATGATATTCCATAGTGCTAGTCTGTACCTTTAAAAAAAGACACAAAGTTTTCACCAAAAAATAGTACTTGGTCGACTAATATGAATTTTTCAAGAAAACGAAAAATTATTGGTAAAAACGGGTTTTTTAGAAAATTTAAAGAAAAGTAACACTTATTTTATCCACCATGTTTTGATTATGGAATTATTTCAGCATACTAATAAGATAGGCCTTTCGAAGCTCTACACAATCGGTAGTTCGATTTGCCTCTATAGCTCGATATGAGAACACATCAATACAAGAAGTTGTAGCTCGTGCTCTAAAGTTGTTGATGTTACTTGTTTTGAGTATTACTGCAATAACTTTTTTGTTTCTATCTCCATACGATTCATTTTTTTATGGCTTTGTAGAGCATTCAAGGCCGAATCTTTGGGTAAAAAAGTCAGTCCGAAACTATAAAAGCTGAAAGGAATATTGAAGAAAAACTGAGACCGCCATTTTTGCCGATGCACCTGCGACTTATGATATTTTTTGTTATCATATGAATTATGTGATCTTATGAAATTTATTAAGAAATCAAAGCTATACTGTATACGCGTAGGTAACTTTTTCTAAATACTGCATTAAGTTTCAATCTTATTAATCTCAAATATGATTATAAGATAGTTCATCGGATTATGTCGGTCCGGTCCGGTCCGATCGGTCCAGACAAATCAACGGGTTGGGTCGAACCGGACCGTTGTGATTAATGTGTCGGTCCGGGTGGGCCCATCTAGCTGACGGGTCGCAACGGGTCGGGTCGGTCCATGAAAAGTTGGACCGTTGCGACCCCTGATAGCTACTCTCTGCTATTCAGACGTAAAAGATAAACCACTAACTATACTTTTCGTATTCTCGATATTAATTTCGTTTTGAATCTTTCATTATGTGTGCCGTAAGTGAACACATGCCAATGTTAAGTCTGATATCATCGCATCCAAATAGTATGATCTTGTTTAACACTCGTTTGAAGTATGCCATGATTATGGTGTAAGATCAACAAAATGAATAGTAGTTATAACTGAAGTCATGTTTCGAGTGTCTTAATGAAAATGATATTTTTCTGTCTCCACCGAAACATAAAAATTGCGGTTCGTATTCATTTCAACTTATGAATGCTGCATGTTAATATCTTTTGTAAAGGCAGTTAGATCAATAGATAGTAGTTGCATATGATAGTGTGCACGTAAGGATGAAAATGAATACGGGTGTCAGCAAGTATACATTTATCGCCCAAAGTCAAAATCGATTAAATATCAATTGCAAAAGACAATATTGGTACTCACGAATATCATGCAGTTCAATAGTGTCTTACGTACGTGCAAAGTAGTTTTTTTTCTTCTTCATCGTCATAGCCATGGTTATTTTTTCTCCGTCTTTCGTATTCGTAACCTTAGAAATCATGTCCAATACATCGTTTTATTTATTTTGTTTTGAACATACTGAAATCGATATTTCATATCTGTCCACCATGGACTTATACTATAACGTTGGGATCTTGTTTGTTATATTTATTCCTCATTAGTATTGTTTTTCCATTGTTAACATCAATATTATCATCGAAAGTTCAACATTTATTAGGAAAAATCCATCATGTACTATTATTCATATATTCGCTATTTTCATTTAGTATTACTTTATTCTTTGAAACAAAAACAAAAGAAATGACAAATTGGTCAGATTATCTTTGTTTTCCAATACCTCCTTGGCTTCGTATAGTATCGATGACGTTTACCATTTCGAAAATATGGGAATGGTTCGATACAGCTATTCTAATATCAAAAGGACAGTCTTTGAAAAAAATTGGATTTCTCCATATTTATCATCATGCAACAACATTTTTATTATTTCTATGTGTGATGAATTTCCCTGGTGGAGAAAAAAGTGGAATGCTATTAAATGGTTTTGTTCATACACTCATGTATTATCATTTTGCTTTTCGTTTACCAAAATTATTACGTCCTATAATTACAACATTGCAAATTATACAGCTTATAACAGTTACTTATATTTGGCATGTTGTACCAACTGTATGTTCTTCATATAAACATTTTCCTAAAAGAAGTTTTCTTGAATTTCTACTTCCTTATGCACTTGTACCTGTTTATTCTTTGTTTTTCTTCAAATTTTTCATTGAACAATATCTTATGCCATCGAACAAAAAAGTTAAAGCTTCTTCACATAAACAAGAATAAAAAGAAAGTAATAAAACTTAAATAAATCATTGTTCATAATATTTATTTGTTTACTTTGGTTTACTTGATTGATTGCAATATATTTTTTGAATATGGCAGCTATCAAGATGCATTACATAAGCAAGGGCTATACACGAGTCGATTTCTTGTGTGCCTCTTTCTACATTGTTCTATCAGTACCATTAATTTCTAAAGTATTGGTTAAATATTATAATTATAATGCTGACGAAAAAAATCTGAAGTTTACCTCATTACTCAAATTAAATTATCCTCTTGCTGATTTTATCACACCACAGTTCTGTTTGTTCTCTGTGCACACAAAATATTGCACGGTTATGATGAAGGTTGGCGATATATATGGTCAGTAAACAAGTTATTGTACAGAGGGAAATTTTTTAACATGCATTGATTGAAACGAAACGCACTATTCGAGCACAAGTGATATTTATGGCTAATACAAGTCCATCATCTCTTTTGGAATTATCTGTCGAGCTTGTCTATCGAATTCTTGAGAACCTCGATGCCTTCACCATAGTATGCTCAGCGCGTAACGTCTTTCAATGACTGAATATGATCACAGACATATATCCTCGATATCAGGTAAATTTCATCATTATCATCCATGATACTTAGGTTATTTGTATCTTCAAGAAATATTCTAGTACAAATGGTGATTACTTTAGTTAGTTTACGTTTTGATTGTACAATAGTATTTTTACCTTTGGTGATAATATTTCAGGATTAATGAAACCTACCTCGGCGAAGGCAATCATCAAATTCAGCAAGCTATTGCGACAAGGTTAATCAGATTAGATTTTTCCTGCAATTCTTTACTCATAGACAGAAATCTATCCGAGGCATGAAATCGATTCTTGTCCAGATAGCGTGCTGAATTTCATGAATACTATTCTTCTTGAATTTTGAGCATGTAAGCATTTATAAAACAAGTCAAGTTATCCGGAAAACATTCACATACTTCTAACAAATGTCAGATGGTACAATTCAAAGGGGCTGTTAGAGTAATTTCCATTACTCGGTAATCATTTAATAGAACATTGTAAAGCTTTTATTGCCAAAGTGATCACGAGTGGAGCAAGATGGAAGAATTTCGATCGTTAAGAAACAGTATTTGAGAAACGAGACATTTTAATGTAATTCACACAAATCGAGATTTTTCGGCATGCTTCAAATTTTTTGTGGAGTATCATTTATTGACGTGAATTCTCAAGACAAAAATGTCTGCTGAAGTATTTCAAAGAATTAGTTAGATTGCTAATTTCAGTAATCTTTTGCATTTTACTGTGGAGTAACCACTGTTTCAGTTTAATAGTATTGATGCCATTTAATGAAAATTTGATTGCGCTTGGGTTTCTATGGATATTTCCAGAATATCATCAATGCTGAACCATTCAATTGGGATGTTTTTACTGTGAGAACACATTCTTGTTCAGTCTAGTCTTTTCTGATCAATGAATAAATACTTTTAACATTTGAAATTGTCTTCTCAAGATTTAAATAGGAAAGACTCAAAGCAAACGAACTAGATCTGCGATATCGAAATATTCTTTTTCTTTCATCTGACGCAACTAGGATAATTTCCTTTTAATTTTTTTTATCTGAAAAACTCGAGTTAAAGCAGAATTGTTATGTTCATACGTGGGGAATTCCTCCTAAAAACGGGTATCGTATTTTCGCGAACAAATCCTCAATCTTAAGTGCTACTGTGTCTTTCTTGGAGCGGAGTTACTCTGAACTAATATTATCATGTCAATTAAATATTGTTGATTGCATATTTACAACAAACAGTAAGATTCTTGTCTTTTCTTCATATATGTCAAACTTGAAACTTGAATTCAATTGAAAATTGAAATTTTCAACTTTTAAACCAATAGCATTCTGAATAATCGTGACTCATACATATTATCGCTATGAGTTGAAAGTTGAAATATTCTATTTTCAACTGAATTCAAGTTTCAAGTTTGACACTACTGATCATGAACCTCATTATATCGATCGTGATGCTCTCTGCAGTACTCTAAAATGATTTTGAAATTTACGAATGATTAAAAGTGCTTTTGATCTCTTTCATAGTATGAATTAATACTTATGGTCTTTTCAGAATTTATTTTAGGATTTAATTGCTGTTTTCTGAAAATATTCTCTGCTGATGTTGGTATCAACTCCCATTGATCTTCCATTTTGCTTTATATCTCATCCTTCTGTTCGCCTTTCTCGATTATTCGTACGTGTGCTAACTTCAATTTGCCTTCTCTCTCTGAAATAACCAAAGAGGTAAAACTCATTCGGAGCCATTCAAATGGACAGAAATGCCCAGGAATGCAAAAATGAGTTTTGGAGTAACTCCAACCATTTTGTCATTGTGCATGCCTCTCTGAATTAACAACGCTATCCAATATAAAAATTACTTGAAATGAATTAATCGCTAACCCATTGTACATGTTTACCATTTTTGCAAACAGGAAAATCAGCTTTACGTCTATGCATGTTCTATCTATTATTTAAAGACTTTACTTTTCTTTCTAAGTCAAAAACCCAATTTCAACCAGACATTCTCTAACATCCTAAGCACTGTTTCTTCAGAAAAGATTTTCCTTATGCAGAACGTAAACCTTCCACTAACACCATCTAAATCAAGCACATTCAGTTCCCATAAAACAGAAGTCTTCTCGAATGCTTCGAGAAATCGTGATCACACCTACAGACCAAGAAACACAATATTAACTATTTCTTCTCCGTATTGACTGAAAACTGCAACAATGGACCTAACTCTTAGGTTGCAATCAAGCCATGTACCAGACTTGCGAAATGTAGGCAATTTTCAGCGAAAATATACCTAAACATCATCACACAGTACAGCTACTCCCTCCTCTTCTGTCAAAAACACTCACCGATTCTATCTCACACAGACACTAAGCATACTTAATAACATATCTTCTCATTCGACCCATATACTTCTCCACTATTTCTCAACCAGGCCCTGGCTATACGAAATCTCGAACATTACAGAATCAGTGATAAAGAAATGACGCGTATTCCTGATGCACTGCAACACAACACGCTAATTTCCACTCTCTCTTGATCAGTTCCATATACTTCTTAAATATATCTCAAGCAAACGCTCACTATACTTGATCTCCGAACCTACAAAATCCAGCAAGAAGGAGAGAGACATCTTGCTGATGCATTGGAGAATAACACGGTGATTCTCATATCTTTTCATCCGTTCCATGTACTTCTGAATTGTTTCTCACACAGACATTCACTGAATTGAAGCTAAGCTACTTCGAAATGGATGTCAATCTTCGCTATCGTCTGAATAAACTGATTAGATGAAACCGAAATCGGAAATATCATTGAGTGTGGCACTGATTATGACTTTTCTGGCGGAAGGAAGATCGAGATACATTTCTTCTTTTATTCATTTGTTTTAAATCATTCTTTCCGAATATACAATAAACTAGCTCAAAGTTAGAGTTGACTTCTCGTAGAGGTTTCGGATATGGAACGGATCCAGGGGGGGGTGGGACTTCCGTACTCCCCTCGTATTCCATTGTACTTCGCTGTACGTCACTTGTACTTCCATCGTAGTCCCATCGCACTTCAAAATTTTTTTGAAGTAGATGAAGTCGCGCTTTTTCCCCTTTGAACAGAACCTGGTCGGATTGCAATTTTTTTAGTATCACTTAAAGATTCTTATATGGAATTTTATAATCGCTTCGATGATAGGGGATGGTTTCTCTGCGGTTTTGGCAGCGATTGACTAGCGTGCAGCACTCATTACCAGTCTCCTTTGACGAATTCAGTCATTGTACTGAAAGTGTCTGAATCACTTATAGAATCCGGAGTACATTCGTACCTTGCAGGTTCTACTGAGTCATAAGTAACTATACATGCTTGCATGTGATTCTTTCCAGACTTTCTTTGACTGCCTGATTAAGTGTCAAATTTCAATGATTGATTCAGTACAAGACAAGTTTTAGTTTAACCTCAATTTTATTGGCTGCTTAACGACCTATATATAATGCATGTGCTCACATTATTCCGTCATGTTACCAGTTTTACAACTCTAACATGAAATGTTGAAAGTAAGGGTATAATAGTTGGAATGAAACTAAATAACATCGTTGATTGCCATTTCATAAGCTTCATAGCCTTTTTTCTCTTGACATATTTCTTTCAAATAAATTTGGGTGTCACATCGTAATTCATCTCGAAGTTAAACCAACGAAGTTCGTGTGTCATCAAATTTTCATCGTTTAACATACGTGTTAAACAATCAGCAACACGTGTATGTAACCGGCAATTACTGTTAGGAAACAGCAACTAATCACGACTCTAGCAACAAGTCGATACACGAACCTGGTGTAATAATTGAGACAATGAAAATAGAACCATATCTGTTGAAACAAAGTAGCAAATCCTATGGTAAAGGCTAGATGGACAAAGTTGTGACCAGTGATGGCAAGAAATAACTCATTTATTATATTATCTTAATGTTTATTGTGGTGATAGAAAATTGGCTTTAAATTGAATTATTTTGAAAGTAAGTCTAACACGAGATAAAAAAAAATTGTATGTTTATTTTTGTATGAGAGAAGACGCGAGGCTCACTTTTAGTGTCTGAAAGTTGTATAAAAAAAATAGAGAAATGAATAAACTACCTTCAATAAAGTTTGAATAAAAATGTGATGTATTGAATGGTATACATGTAGATATTATCTTTTCATATTTTTATATTTTTTATGTGTTAGATGATTGAATATTTTTAGTAACGGTAAATTTATTTTTCGTTTTCAACGAATAGAGATAAGGCACTAGTAATTCTAGAATTATAATGAAGTAGGTGAAATAAAACATCTCAGGTATCTCACATTCTGATCACTTAGATATACAGTTTTCCACATTCATAATGTGAAAATAAATAGATTCGTCACTGTTTATCTCTGAATAGCTACCTTCCAATTGATGATTATATTTAACCTTGGATAAACATTGTCGTTTTGTGTTCGTTTTGAAATCATGAACTATAATCGTTAACTCTATATAAATACAAAGAAAAAAAGCAATTAATTGTATTTCTTCTTTCGTAGGCGAGGAAACGTAACATGTTATTCATACTGTAGACAAAGATTGCAGTGTTGTGGTGGAAAACGATAATTATTCTTTTTTTTTATACGTTTATATGCCCAAGTATTGAAAGCATAAACAACTATTATATACTACTTTCTCGTTTTGCCACTACGATGCACCGGGAACTATTCTTTATTGTGGTCTTTTGCTTATTTTTTGCGACTACTGTATCGATTCGATGTTATACTGGCACGGATAACAAATGCTTGATAGCACCTGAAAACAAAGATTGTGGTGTTCGAGAAGTTTGTACTTGTGTAAAATATGCTTATAAATGCCTTCACGGAGATGTGTCTTGCAACCACCAAGAACAATCAGCAAATATTACGAAATGGGAATACTTAATAGTTTCGAAAAGCGTTTGTAAAGCATTACAAAATCCAAGAAGCGGTGTTACTGACGTGACCTGTTGCTCGACGAATCTATGTAACTCACCAAATGATGGTGTATGCACATGGTCTTCTGGTCGTCGTAGAGCTCTACGTAAATTCAATCAACTTCTGAAGATTGAATGATCAATATGAATCACAAGATGGCAAACAGAGAAGAATTTTATTGTAATCGATTTTCTTTTCTTTAGTTCATTTATTAAATAAACAAAATCACACGATCATATATTTTTTATGTTCTTTATGTTGTTCTTGATAAATTTTGCTAGTATATCTCTCTATCAATAAAACTAGCAAAGATTATTTTTCTAATAACAAGAGAAAACATAAAATTAATTACTAATTCAGTTAAGTTTGTGTAGAAAATATGCAGATGAACTGAAGAAATCTAATACAATCTTAGACGGTCATTAGGTTCTCCTTTTAAACAAGAAATGCCAACAAACCAGCGGCGGTGGAGCCACTGAGACCCATGAGGCTTGAGCCTCACCTAGATTTCACAAGATGAGGCTCAGCCTCACTTACTTTTGTACTGACCATTTCTATTTTTTTACTGCAGTTCAATAAAAAGAAGACTTATTTTCTGCTTGATGCGTTCATAAAATTCCACGGTAGAAAAAAAATATTATGAGCCTCACCTAGCTTAATGACGCTCCGCCACCCCTGCAACAAGCATAATGTGAAAACTGTCAAACAATAATATACTGGTTCGGGAGAAGAAAAATCATTTGATATGAAACATAATATTTTATGGTATTTTATTATCATGATATGTTAGTAAATCCCTACCATTAATCGATGTTGGAAAAGTTCCATTGAGATGAAATGTATGATTTCTACTTAATGATGGTACTTGATCATGATCACCGCCATTTAGACATGAGACATTCATACCAGAAATCAACTAAAAATTATGAGAGGTAGCTACTATTTTAGAACGTGGATATATAATCTCGTAATACATTTGCAGCGAACTGATGATTGTATTGTCTAGCTGAATAGTGTAACTTTTGTCTGATTGTTTACCATTTTTTTAATTTTTTCTATATAAACTTCGCATCTATTCTTATGAATAGTTGCACGTTCGGTAGCCGATTACTAAATGCATCCTTGCATAAACCGAAGTAGGAGGGACAGATTCAAAATATTATTTGGTGCATTTCTAAAATGTACAACGAGAATTTACAAATCTAAACTGATTGTATTGGACGAAAAGATTGCACCTATATCACATCCGAGTTGAATCCTTTAATTATATAATTTATTCTCATTTAAGACACAATTCAAAATGAATACTCTTGATTTAAAAAAAATATTCAAGTACAAATAGAATAGATTTCAGAGAGAATTAAGAACGAGTAAAAACACAAATATCTTAAGAACTCTTTCCTGCATTTTGACTCTATGTACAATAGTTGTTAAAAAAAATAAGACCAATATATTGTTGGTTTTAATCCTACCCAAAGATTCATTAGAATAGTCGATGAACGTTTCATATTGAAATTTTGTAGATCGATTAAAACATTCAGACTTCTGAAAAACTACATACGCCTGCAATAGTATAATGAATTATCGCTTTTCTATAAGTTTTGTTTTCTTAAAAATTATAAACACCCAAATACATGAAAACTGAGCGCAATGCAGCATCACAGAATTGTCAAATATATGCTACTGTGAGTTGCCTAAGGGATGGTGTTCGATAAATTTCATGATATCTCACTTTATTGAAGCTCTGTTTACGCTTTTTCTAGATAGTAAGAAAAGAATATTTTGGTCTTATTATTTTTGACTAGGATTGTATATAAAATCAACGTGCATTTTAAATGATAAAATTTTGCGAATTAACAAACACTATTCGTACATGTACATTCTTTAAAAAATTCTAATGATTGTCTATAGGCAAAGCCACTTGCACATGTCATGCGAAAATATCGACGTTTGCCTTCGATCGGTTTACAACATGATGATAATGTTCCATTCGTTGATAAAGATGGACATGTGCCAAAGCATTTTGTCATACGTAAACGTCGAGTACTCCTACATTTCGTTAGCGGGTCAATATAATATCCTGTTTCAATACTCCAATCACATGAATTTATCAATGGTAATATTACAGCGGGTGATGTTGAAACTAAAATTAAATCGCAGCTAATCATTTTTAAATTGAAAAACCAAAAACTCATCAATTACCTTCACTGCATGTGGGTCCAGTAAATCCATCGAAACATTTACATATATACGTAAAACCATCAAGTTCACATCGACCATGTTGACAAGTTGTAGCCGTGCATGATAGTTCATTTAGGCCATTTTCTACACAACCAGGTAATATTTTATGGCGATAATCAACATTAGCGAAATTAATCGATTCATCATTGATATAGAGTGCATGAATGCAACCTTAAGAGAAAAAAATAATTCAAAGAAGATCAGAGTAATTATATTACCTTTAAATGATGTTGCTTCACGAATATGCCATAATTGAACGGCTCTAGTAGTTAACTCTTTAGGTAAACCGCTTATATACAAGCCATCTATTTCGCTTGTATTCATATAAGTACTAATACCACGATTATTAATAAATCTTGTATAGCTTCGATCGACAATCAAACTAAAATTTTGTCCGATGCTTATCAATTGTAATTCATGAATTTTTCCTAAAAGCAATCATTTTCATTCATTCGAACTGCCGTTTTTTTCTCTTACCATTATTGACTGTATCATAACTAAATAAGACTGAGCCCGGTGAATTACCAATATCGTAACTTACACGTATTCGTCCCATGAATAATTCAGCAGCAATATGTCCCATATGTCCAAAATAAACGAGTACACCATTGTTTTGAATTGTACTGAACATCATTGTAATGTTTAGATGAGGGAATATTGTTGGTTTTGATAATTTCATATAAGAATTATTTCTATTAGCATGAACGCTTTTTAACGTAAGACATCGATCACCGATAAAACCCGGTGAACAACGACATTGAACTCTATTTAATGAATCCTCATAACAAATGCCATTGTTTGAACAAATTTCCGATGTACACGTTTTTGATAAAATTTCCGTTTGATTGTTCTGAAGCAGCGATGATTTAAGTTGTGATGTTATTTCACAAAATTTTCCAATAAAGCCACTATGACATTTGCATGTGTAGCCATTAATTTTATCGATACAAACACCAAATTGGCATGTATGATTCGAACAATCATCAATATTATCTGTACAATTTATTCCTTCAAAACCCAATGGACACTTGCAACTAAGTTTTTGAAATCAAATATGAATTAGCATATAAAAATTACAATTAAAATACTTACTAGTATCCCTTTTCGGTTCGTAAACAAGATCCTTGATTTTTACATATATTTAAATCCTTATCACACCAATCTAATTGTTTTTCACAATATTTTCCTAGATAACAAAAGTTCAATTAAAAATCTAATCTAATTAGATATCGGTCTAGAAAATATAATTTAATCCTGATTACTATATGAAGTTAAGTGACATGTCATAAATCATTGTTTTCGTTCGAAAAAAAAACATGTGCTTTTTTCCAGCGGATTTCCCTTACCAGTATATAATGGCAAACATAAACATGAATAATCATTAATTTTATCAATACATGTTCCATTATTTTGACAATTATTGGAAAAACAATTATTTGTATTAATCTCACATTGACGACCTGTAAAACCGGCTAAACAAGTACATTGGTAACGACCATTAAGTAGTACATGACATGTTCCCTGTTGTCTACATGGATTATCAAAACAAGTATCCACCAGTTTTTCACAATGTTCGCCGTGAAATGATGGTAAACAATCGCAAACATACTTTCCAGTGGGTAGCAGTCGACATGTACCATTATTAGAACATGGGTTCGTATTATTCAAGCAAGAGTTGCATTTTTCTTGATAGCTATTCGATTCAGATTTATCTGAAAACAAAAGAAATTCTTCTAGAAAGAGATGAAAGACAGAAAAAAGATATGCGTACTGTAACATTGAAAGAAGGAGATAGGAGATGTAAGGAGAAGTTTGTTTGTCATTGGCGGTGGAGCAGCACATCGAGCAATGCCTAATTAAAGAAATGATTCTTCTAGCGAACTAATTTATGATTCGCTTTGTTTTACCAGGTTCTACAAAATCGGCCTTAATCCATGATGATAACCAAGCAAGATGACAGTCACAATAAAATGGATTTCCACCAAGTGCACTAAACAAAAACAGAGTTGAAGCTTTTATTTCATTGGAAAAAAATCGTTTTTCTTACATGTGTGATAAAATTGCTAAATCTTTAAATGTTCCTTCTGATATTATTGAAATTTCATTTCCATGAAGTGATCTAGAATTTCAATAATTGATTACTTTCAAAAAACTTGAAATCTTTCCAATAAAAACTACATACAACATTCTCAAATTTTTTAATCCATTAAATGCATTCGAATCTAAACATTGAATTTTATTATACGATAATGTTAATGTTTCCAGTCGTGTTAATTTTGAAAATAAATGTCCTTGTATCGAACGTAATTTATTGTAACTTAAATCAATTCTCAACAGATGAGTAAGACGATCGGTTAATTCCATTGGCACTTCTTCTATATTATTTGAATCTAAATAGAGTTCTTCGGTATCTATTGGCATTTCTTCGTATGGAATAAGTTTCAATTGAGCGTGTGAACATCGTACAATATGATCGTAACATGTGCAATTCTGCGGACAAAATTTTGACTGAGATGCATCACACATATCCATTTCAGTAGCTAAAAGAAAACGAAAAGAAAACTATTTTCTCCAATTCTTCGAAGATCATCAAAACGTAGACTACAATAAAAGAAACGCCTGTTTTGAAAGAACTTACGATGACAAACGAACTCGCCATCAGTCATATTACTAATCTAAATAAAACTAAAGCGATTAATTCACGATTTTTTTAAATAATTATGTTTACCGGAATATCATGCAGTTTTATCAGTGATTTACATCTTAAGATAGAAGGAAAATGTTCAAAAAAAAAAGAGATTTATTAATAAGTAAAATATTTACTCAGGTTGACCAATAAGGATTTTATTTTGTTTGAACCATTCCATATGACAATTACATATCAATGGATTAGACTCAAGATTTCTAAAATGAAAAAAAAACTCAATTTTGATATTTCAGAAAAAGAAGAATTAAATTTTTACAATTCCGATAAAAGTCGAAGCTGATCAAATAGTGACGATGTAACATATTTTATTTGATTATTATTCAATGATAACGTTTCAAGTTTATTCATACTGATGAAAGTATCATTCTTGATACATGTTAATTTATTCGCATTTAAATTTAGAATTTGAACATTTATTAAACCATTCAATGTCAGGGATGTTATTCTATGAAGACTATTGTTATTCAAAAATCTATAGCAAAAAAAAACAATTTAGAAGAAATAAAATTTTTCATTACTAAAATTCTTTTTACAATTGATTCATTGAATCGAATCCATTAAAAGCATCATCATCAATTTCTTCCAATTGATTATTTTGTAGATCACTATTTTCAAATAGAAAGAAAATTCAAGATTAAATTTAATTGACGATTCTTCAAATACATACAGTATACGAAGATTTTTTAATCGTTGTAAATTGCCATTGCGTGGTATTCGTTTAATTAAATTATCTTGTAAATAACTAAACAGATAGAATAATTCGAGATTGTATCACTTATAGGCTAAACGAAAGTAACACTACAGATGATTCTTGTGCATAGGCCATATTTTAATGATTAAAGTCTTTAATCATGAAGTATCAAAAAGGATTTCGGAATAGATTCATCGCAAGTAACTTTCATCTAGTACATATATTCATCACGAAGAAATGTTGAAACTCTATTCAAACTAGTGCGTGTGAGGCTTTGGATTACAATTAGTTTAAAATTAAAATTTACACAAGAATCTAGGACTTTGAAAATCTCTGAACGATTAACATAAAACTCAAATTACTTACAGTTCGGTAGTAAATTTTGGTATATCATTAGGAATTTCTCGTAATTGTAATCCACGGCATGCTACCGCTGTGCTTGCGCATGTACACCGCGTAGGACA
Source organism: Rotaria socialis (assembly GCA_905331475.1). Taxonomy (NCBI): domain Eukaryota; kingdom Metazoa; phylum Rotifera; class Eurotatoria; order Philodinida; family Philodinidae; genus Rotaria; species Rotaria socialis. The sequence continues at coordinate 19,527 of CAJNYU010000277.1, forward strand.
TTCTATTTCACATTGAGCATTATTCGCCGATTGTAAATATTGCATTCGATCTGATGGATTTAGTAAAAACAGCAGATAATTTTTCAAAAATTTGAGAAAGTCAATTTCTTTACTTTGACATCGAAATCTTTGATCTTTTAAAACGCCAAACTTTTGTTTTGCCATACGTCGTGGTCGGGCACAACGAACACCACTTGTTTCAATTTGTTTTTCACGTAAGTACGCATTTAACCATCGAATATGACAATCACATAGAAATGGATTACGAGCTAAATGTCTAGAGAACAACAAAAATTACAAACATAAAACCAATAGAATGAAATTTACAATGTTTGAATATTTCTCAATGAGCTAAATGTTCCATTCGCAAGCGTTTTCAATTGGTTGTCATATAGAGACAATAAACTTAGCTTTTCCAATCCACGAAAAGTATCAACACGAACACAAACTATCTTATTTGCATTTAGCAATCTATAGAAGTCAAAAAAAAAAGAAAAGAATATTGTTTAAATTTGATGACAATAATACAAAGCAAATTCGATTCATATGACATGCAATGAACACTATGCGCTTACTCACAAGAGTTGCAAATGTATAAAATCATGATGAAATACACCGAATGGTAAATGCACAAGCAGGTTGTTTGAAAGTATGCTATAGTCATAAGCAATAAAAAAAATCGATAGATTCATGCAAATGATTATATATGAAAATTATAAGATATGCATATTTTATTTGATTTTATATAGCGATCATTCTCATGCTTGATAATGCTTCAATCAAAATTCTTATCGCAAAAAAACGAACTCTAAATATGAGCTAGTTGCAATTAAACATGCCTTGTTCTCAATATTTTTTTCCTGTCAGACACTCACAAAATTTTTAAAGAATTCAGTTCATTGAACACCCCCGATGGTAATGTTTTGAGATTATTCCGATAGAGAATGCTAATCATTTTTGTATGTAAATCAATAATTTTAAAGAAAAAAAAATCGATTATAATAACTTACAGTGAATTGAGTGATTTCAAACCAGTAAATGAATCGGGATAGATTGTTGAAACGATATTATTACTCAAATCTCTAGAATTCGATAATTTCATTGAAAATATTTTCAAAATCAAACTGTAATGACATACAAACGACGAAGCTTTTTCAAATGAAAGAAGACTTTTGGTGGTATTTCCATAATACGATTTTTTTCTAATCGTCTAAAATACAATTTTAAATCTCTATGACATGGAGAAGGAAAAACAAGTTCTATAAACATTACAATTCAATGGTTGTATCAGGAATATTTCTGGGGATTTCAATAAGATCTTTATCTTTGCAGTCGACAACACCATTAAAACATGTACACGGATATGGACATACAAATACATTGCATGTATATTCAATCTCATCGTTATCTATTTAAAAATTATATTAAAGTTTTTATTTCAATTCTCTATTATAACTTTACCCATACGATTGCATTGACTTTCATCATCAGCTAACAATGTTATATCTTTCGCATTTAGTGCAGTTGTATCTTGACATTGAGAATTAATAGCGAGAAATGGATAAAATTTAAGATATTTTGCAAGCCAAAGTAAACGGCAGTCACACACGAATTGATTATCATGTAATCGTCTTTAACAAAAAACAAAATGTTTTTATAATGCAACCATATCACAAACTGTTTACTTACAAAACTCTCAAGTCAACTAGTTGTGCCAATGGTAAAACAGGTAGAGTTGTTAGATTATTTGAATTCAATGTACTAGAAAAAGGATCTATTTTCATGTATAAAATAAAAAGATTACTCACATAATCTCTAATCTTTTAAGTTCACTGATTACTTCAGGTTCAATGCAGGAGATCTCATTGTGATCCAGATGTCTAAATAATATCGAGCGGAAAATAAATAAAAATCAATTTAATTGTAATCTGCACTTACAATGTATTAATATCATGTAGACCTTGTAATGTGCCTCTTCTAATAACTCGCAAATGATTCGAACTGAGATCCCTGCAAATAAAAATAAAATCGCTTTATTTGTTTAGATTGTCAATAAAATGCATATACATACAATCGTTGAAGTTGTTTGAGTGTAATAAATGTACCATCTGCAAAATGGTTAAGTTTATTGCCATTGAGACGTCTACAAAAACATGAACATATCGATTCTCATACATCAATCATTCATTTCAATTAGCTTCCATCATCATCATCATCATCATCTCATTTTCACTAACTTAGGCAGCTATATATGTTACATAAATACACTCGTTTATAGTGATCGTCTATCATTAAACGATAGTAATTAAAGAACAGTAAACGAAAAAGACCATGTAAAATTATGTGTTCAATGTACCGAACAATACACATAGTCAGACTAATGACATGACCAATCATAAAAATCAACTGTTGATATTCTTATTGTTCGCTGCAATTTTAAGAATGAGACAGCGATCGTTATTAGAAGTATTTGATAATTGTTGAACATTTAAATGTTTCATATAACGATGATGATAGTGTATAGAAAGAGTCGAGATAAAAAACGCAGCTTGATTTTTATTTTACTTACAATTTTTGTAATGATGTTAACTCTCGAAATGCATCAATATCAATTGTATGAATTTGGTTGTCTTGAATATTTCTATGCAGAGAAAAGAAATTCGCAATTTTCTATATACGTAATTACATAAAAGTTCAAAAATAATTTTTTCTAATTATTCACTTTCTCTTGTTTGTACGTCTAACTACTTGACCTTCTCATCGTACAAACATTTCGAAGAGAATAAACAACTCTTAACCTTGTCAATTAAAACAGAAAGTCAAAAAAAATCCGGTTCAAACGATGATCACCGATTCTCATGTCATAGTACATTTTGTATGACAATCAACAGAACGATTCAATTAATTTGTATATATTTATCATCAATCATACTTACAATATGCGAAGTTGACGGAATCCTTTGAAGTCATCTTTTCGAATTATTGATAAATTGTTCAATTGTAAATCTCTACAAACGAAAATCAAAATATTTTTTTCCTATTACTAAAAAAATTCTAAGACGACGGCAGAAGCGGGTGTAACCCTCGCTATAATTGATCCTTCGTGCGGCCTCTATCTGCAAACGTAGTGAATCCTATCGATTTGCATTTCGTCTTCATTAATTTTCTATTAGAAAATTTTATTGGATTCATTAGATGATCGAATTAGAGTTTCCCCTATCGTTTATAACCATGAAATAGGAAATTAATGACAAGTGTTGAACATTTGTTTTCCTTTATATAAATGTGTCAAGTTCTAGTGTGAAGATGATATAATCGAACACAAGCAACTTGTCGACTGTTCTTTTATTTTATGAATTGTATTTGTACTGTTCGTTTTTTCTTGAAGATTTTATTTGACTGATCAATTATATCTACTTGACTTTCTATTTACAAATATCATAACATTATTCTCTTCTCAACATCGTTCATTAATATAATGAGACAGACTCAAGTGCATGTGTACATATCTCACTGATATTGTTCTATTTCATGCGCCAAGATTGGCACAAATACATATATATATATATATATGTATATTCGATGATGTAATATAGGATACACAACAAGACAGTACAAAGAAAAAAAGAAAAAGTATCTGTCTATAAAGCATCTTTAGCAGATTTTAAATCAATCGAAACTAACTGAATAGTTGCATAACAATAAACATATAGTTGTTAATGAAGTAGAGCATCATAATGATGATATTTCTATTATGAAGGACGTAGAAGAAGGCAATCGATAGATTTATAAGGAAATATGAGAAACTCTTTGATTCATTATCGAGATTACATCATAGAAACAGATACCTAAAAGATTCAATTGTGCGTAATGATATCATTAATGACTTACACTGATCTCAATCAATCATCATTATTCAAATGAATGTGTTAACATGACAAATATATTAAGAAAAAACTTACAATTTAAATATATTTTTCGGGATTCCATATGGTATTGTTTGTAAACCTCGATTACTACAATCAACATTAGGTCCATTACATAGACATACAGATGGACATGCATTGATGATGATAGATTGTTGAAATAATAAAAGTATATAAAAACTATACGATAATAAAAATAGGATCATTGTTTTCTTTTTTGTAGTTGTTGATTGAATTTAAATAATCGCTGTTATACTAGAAACATAGTTGTGATTGTACGATTCTAAAGTGTACCAACAGAAGAGTAACGAATAAATGTTAGAAGAAATGCGTTAATTGTTATAGGATGAGAATAATGACGCTTTCTATACACGCATACATGTACACTGGACACTCATCGTCGTCTCTCTTCTTGTTCGCTCTTTTTTCTTTCTTTTTGTTCCTTCTTCTCGATTTCTGTATGAGCTCAAAAGAACAGAGAATAGATGAATTCATTGTGATATTTGATTCGTATAGTGTAATTCATTGATGAGACGAGAAAAAAATCAAACAACTATATTGCAGACATTGTAACCATTCCATTACTATCGATTAAATAGATAGATCTCAAATGTAGCATGACTAATGATAAGAATATCAATATGGATGGCATCAAGATAATCTAATCATCGAGTTCACGGTTCAGTCGAATCGAGTAGTAGGACGTAAAAGTAACAAATCAATCCTGTGAATAGGAAACATATAAATATTCTCGAATATTTGCTTTCTACATAAAATGCAATCATTGTTATTTATCGTAAATCATATTGAATAGACAAAAAGAAATTATTGCGAAGAACAGTTTGTTTTCAGACAATCAGATATAGTACTAAAAATATGTTTATGTATAATAAGTAATTGTTAAACAGACAAAGGAAAATGCCCTGGCATGTTTACTAAATCTGCTTTATAAATCATTGAATTATGAAAAAATTTTTTTCGTCGAATAAACGCGAGCGAGACAAAAAAAAAACTCCAAGGAATCTATGTACATCGAATAACAGATTTATTAATGAGCATTAATTGCTTGAATGTTTAAGAGAGAACAATTTCTGAATAGCAGTACTCGATTACCAAGTAAACATTTTTTCTGGTCAATACCCCGAGGTGAATTTATATTGATATATTCGATGAAATTCTTATAAATACAGACAAAACAAAAATTACCGAACAATTGAATCCAATTCTAATTCAAGGATTACTTTTTTCTTCCTCTGATGCACTGGCTTTACGGGGCAATTTAATCTATGTTTTTGTTTTGTAAAATAATCACATGTACACATTTATCATTATAACTTCTATTAACAGAAGTAGAATGTTTGAAAAAATGTCGAGAGAAAAGAAAAAGTTATTTTAATGAAATGCATACCATCACAGTTATCAGATCGCTATGCACATATATGTATATAAACTTAATACTAAATAAAATTAACAAGTATTTAGCTGATTCAATTGTGAATGATGCATTTTCATCAAATGTCGTTCGTGCTAGTAGTATTTCTTTCTGTATTATTACATGAAGAAGTTAAGGGTGATTTATCTGGTGATGTTATGCAAATGGTCAAGCGTCTTATTCAATCGAATTGTGCTTGTTCTCAAAATGAATGTTGTTCAAAATGGGGCTATTGTGGCCGAACAGATGCTTATTGTGGTGAAGGTTGTCAATCAGGTCCATGTAAAATTTCATCGAAAGCTAAACAGAATTATTTTGATGTAACATTAGAAAAATTTTCATGTGTTTTTTCGAATATTGATGCTCAACTACGTGTTCGTCGTTTCAATGGTTTACAAGAGGCTATGAAATTAATGAAATGGAAACCAGTAAATAGTAGAGAAGCAGCTGTATTTCTTGCTCATGTTTCGCATGAAACTGATGGCCTAAAAACTCTCAATGAATATTGTTCTCAGAAAAATAGTAAGTCTTAAAAATATTTTACTGATAACATAATTTCTTTGTTTTCGTAGCTTGTAATAATTATGAAATATCTTGGTGTTCAATTGAAGCTAATCCCAATAGAAAATATTACGGTCGTGGCTGGTTTCAATTATCATACCCATGCAATTATTACAGTGCTGGAAAAGCGCTCGGTCTTGATTTACTTAATAATCCAGATTTCGTTAGTCGAACCGATCGAATAGCTGCGTCAACAGCAATTTGGTATTATAAAGAAACAGGCATGGATAAATTGGCACAACAAGATAATTTTGGTGGTACAACTCGAAAATTAAATGAATATGAATGTTCTGGTAAAGCTGGCTATCATATGCAAGCAGCACGATTGCAAACTTATCATAGAGTACGCAAATGTTTTGATCTTCCACCAACAACAACGAATCTTACTTGCTAGATGTTTTTTCTTGAAATTTTATTAACATATGATAGGAACCAAATAAAATAGATTTTAATTTTAAGTTTTATTATGAACATGGGTACGCCGATGTGATTATGGCAGTACCTATGAGTCGTCTTTATAGCTACACTCACTTTCAGTGCGAATTCTGCATGAACAAGACATGTCTAACTGTGGAAAAAGGATAGAAGAGCATACTTTAGTTACAAAACAAAGTATTCTAGAATGAGTTTAATAAATGATTACAGAATTGACTGATTTGTATGTTAGACCTTTGCCATTATAATTTGTCTGGATGCATTTTGTTTGTTTTCAAGCATGACCTTTACGGTTAAAATATTCATTGAGATTTTGGTTGTCGTTTCGAGCTATCAAGCTTTCAAAGTGCTCGATCGATAATTTGTTAATGTCAATTTTATCGGTACTAATCAAGAAATTTAGTCTCGCGCTGTATTCTTTTGATTTGGTCAATGATTCATCATCATCAAAATAAATACGTCCTAAGATTCTTCGGCCACGAGGCGCATCTTTAGATCGTGTATCATACGCTTGATCGTCTGGGTTGTAAAAAGCATCCCAATGTACCTTTAAATTCATCCTTTATTAAAGCATATTGGAAATAATACTTCAATAGCATTGATCTCCTTATTCAATTTCCGCATACGACTGCTCATAGAAACCAAGGTTGATGGTATCTCTCCTTGACATTTTTTCCCTTTCAGGCCAAAAATTGCGCAACCAATGTATACAAATACTTAGGTCTTTATTCTTAACTTCGTTTTTATTTTATTCCCGGTTTATTGTAACCTCCAACTGTCATAGAAGGATATTTAAAGAACAAGATCCAAGATGATGTTTCTGATATCGTTTCTAGTATTGCTGTTTTTTGTTCCTTTATTTCTTGTAAGTTAATATTGCTTTGGATCAAATTGAGACACATCAAATGAATCATCCATGTTATAACATTTCTTGTTGACTTTATAACCATTGAGTCACACCAACACATCTATCTTTGCAAGCTGTACCCTCAAAATAAATTGCTCTTATTCAACGTATGGACTAAATTTCATGATTTATCAACTGTTTTCTTAGAATCTACGTCTAATTTGATTGAAATTCTCTTAGTTTTTTATGACTTGGTCATATACTCCTAGTACAACGCTCAAGACTTTCTAGTTAGAAGAAATTTATTGACCTAAAAAGTAAAAGTAAAATTTATTTTTTTCATCTTTTTATTCTTCATCGTTTTCCTCTTCTGCATGTGAATTGTTTCAACAAAAATGAGACAGGAAGGCTGAATAAATAGAGCTATAGTAAGTAGAGTGTGCAGAAACAAATGCAGACTGTGAAGCATTCTCTATCAATCAATTTTATTTACATAGCAAGCCATAGAGTGAAAGTGACTGTTGTTTTCTTTCTTCATTTCAACGGAATACGTCGACAGGGAGCATTTGCTACCTTGAAAAATGGCTCGTGCTAATATAGAAGAGCAAGTTCTCAGCATATGCGAATTAGTAAATAAAAATGAATATGGAGCAGCAGCTATTGCTCTACAATCAGCTCATACTGAAAATATTTTGCATTCATCAGATTTAACCACATCATTGATTGTAATCGAACAAACAGCATGTCAGCTACTGAAAAATTGCTTCAATAATATTGATACGATAAAACAAGAATGCCTGACATATATTGAAGAAGTCGGTGTATTCAATCGATACATTGCAACGATCAACACTGACAACGATGCACAAATACGTATTCAAAGTCAAGTTCTCTTAGATGCAGATATTCTCAAGAATCTTGTCGTCATTATCAATATGCTTGCCAGTAATAATAGTTTTCATGGTCAAAATTTCGTTTTATCAATTTGCACATGGCTTGAAGCTATTGCTCATTTTATTCATCGACATGATGATTTATTTAGAGAAATAATTCAACCACTTCGTCAGAGTATATTAGCTTGTGTTCTCTCGGATTGGTATCAAATCTATATTAGGCAATCACCTGCAAAGAATAGCCCACAGCGCGCCTTCTTCATTCGTACATGTTCATTTGTCACAGGCGTTTTTCAATGTAATTTATTATCATTTGAAAATGCTCTCAAAACTGCTCAATCATATCAAATCGTGATACCTATTGGCAAGCAAATAATCGAACGTCATTTGGATGATTTTCGGCAATATCTTCTTCGGCAATCAAATGATATTGAGAATGATTACGAGTGTCTTACTGGTATTTGTCTTCTTATGACGAACTGTTATAATTATGAAGCATTTGTTAAAGATGATGATTACTTCAATATTCTTTTACGATTGTTAAAGTCAGACTTCGTACGAAATGGTCTTTTACCTACTTGGACAAACGATAGTACTATTCTTGCCGATACTTTAATGGTGCAATTGAAAAATGCTAGCAATGATTCAACTATACGATTGTTTTTACAACAAAATCAAGCAGCAAATGTTGTTTATCATTATTTTCATGCTGACTATGATCGACTACGTTTGCAAGCATGTATGCTGCTGGGAGTGTTGCTGGATGATGCCACGATTCGACATTTAAAAATTCCTGGCGATGAATTAACTTGTTTATATTTTGATGCTATTCGACAAGCGCATAAATTATCAAATAAATGCTATAAACGAGTTCCTATACATATGCTTCTTCGAGCTTTTGCAGCGTTAGCTCATAATGAGACTATTCAAAGTAGTGTTGATACTGGAGCTGATTATTTTGATTTTCTATTGACTCTTAGCGATGATTATAATATTGTTTATGATATCTTATGGACATTATCATTCAACAACAGCTTGCATGAAAAATTTAATTCGCATGAACCTTTCCTTGCGCATATTCGCAAGTTTGTCGATGATCCGAAATCTGTACTAGACAAAGATGTAGTCAGATCAGCAGAAGGCATTCTGTGGAATCTGTTGGATCAGAATCGTATAATTCCATTGCCACATACGCCGGTAAATGCCGATGAGAAAAATGTTCCATCACGCGAGTAAGTATTAGTGATTCCAACGTTTTCACCTGTTTTCATCTCATGTATTTTTTTCCACCTATTTTGAAGTCGCAAACAAAAGATATCACCAATTGTGAACTACCCATTTGATATCATGATTAGTTATTGTCACGCTGAAAAATCTATCAGCAAATCAATATTTGAATATCTGAATAGTAAAGGTTATCGGGTATGGTACGATGCAAAAAATATGCATGGAGATTCACTTCAAGCGATGGCTAATGCTATTCAGGATTCGCAGTGTATTCTTATATGTATGAGTGAAAACTATGAGCTCAGTAATGCTTGTCGGCATGAGGCACAATATGCGTATGTCCTTCAACGTCGTATTGTACCAATCGTGGCTCAATCGAAATATAAGGCGAGAAATTGGCTTGGTTTCGTAATTGGTACTCTTATATACATTGATTTCACCAAATATGAATTGAACAATGCGTTTAGTATGCTAGAAGCGGAAATGGAACAAGCAGATAAAACTAATGAAGTTAAAGAAAAGAAGATTCCCGTGAATCAGAGCGAGAAAAAACAAGCGCCAAAGATATCATTATCGAGAGAATACGAGCATAAATGTGTGAAAGAGTGGACACATGATGATGTAATCAGTTGGTGCCACGCATACGATTTGTTAGTTATCTCAAAACTACTCGAACATTATGGTGGAACGCATCTTCTGCGTCTGCATAATGTGTCGAAAGTAAATGGTGACAATATTGTTTTTCAGTCATTACAAGACGATTGTCAGAAAATTGGGACTAATGACAAGGTTTCGCTGTCTTTCACTGAATTTGTTCGATTTCAAAGCGAATTAGAGACGAGAATTGAACGAGACACTGTTAAACCGACAACAATTACCGCAGCTGAGAAAAAAACGACTAAATCTTGTTCACTGCTGTAATGATTGGATAGAAAAGCAAATGCTCAGCATAAAAATCGACTATTTTGAGCGTGTGTGTGTGGAAGTAGATATTCTTATTGTAGATTCCTAACATTATATTTGACTCGAATTTTTAAATAGAGAAAAGAAGCCTTTTGATGAGGTCTTCTTTAAAAATAGTATGCATTTGCCCCGTATAGTTTCTGAAGGCTTTCACTTCCTATCGACATAAATTATACGCAAGCTAAATCTGAAGTATTATTTTAACTGCATACAGTTAACTTAATACATTACTGGCAGTACTTATTTTGTATATTCTTGCGTTTTAAGGAAGGTTGATAATTTTATATTCATTTTTATATTCTCTTCCTACTTTATTAATATTTATTTATTCAGTTTAATGTGACGCTTCGTTGCAGTTTACAACTTCATCAGACATAATTCTAGATACACTTTTTTACAATTTTAAATTATAATTTCAGATCACACAGTTAAATATCTACATTGTGTAAGAGATAAAAAAAGATGTAAAAGGTGCGACAATTAGACGAGTTCATTTTCTTTTTTCTTTCTTCTTTTGACTTTTGTTGCATTTTGCTAAATAGTGATACGGAAATGAATCATCAATCCAGAACAATACTTCTACCGTCTTGTTCCGTATCACTATTTAACAAAATGCAACGAAAATCAAAAGAAGAAAGAAAGAAGAAAATGAACTCGTCTAATTGTCGCACCTTTTACATCTTTTTTTATCTCTTACACAATGTAGATATTTAACTGTATGATTTGAAATTATAATTTAAAATTGTAAAAAAGTGTATCTAGAATTATGTCTGATGAAGTTGTAAACTACAACGAAACATCACATTAAACTGAATAAATAAATATTAACAAAGTAGGAAGAGAATATAAAAATGAATACAAAATTATTTTGTATATGAAATGAAACTGGTTCGCTTGTTCGACGAAATGTTCTGTCAGGAAATATTTGCTTGAAAAAGCACGTCATTTATTTTGTATAAATATACGCTTTTATTTAAATCTGAATGTAAAATATCTTCGCTTTACATAATGTTTCCAGTGAAGTTCTTTGCTTTTTTACTTTCATTGAACTTGGCAATCGCATTAAACATCACGGTTCTTCCACAAGGTAGAAGCCAAACAAGCTGCCCGATTCCTTACTTTTATGTTCGATATCAATCTCTGCCTTTCATTCAAAGGGCTGTCTCCAATAGCTTTGTCAAAATTCCTGGTCTCGAACTTGCTGTTTACCATGCTCAGCCAGCACTCTATAGAATTATGTTCCAAGGCAACTGTCAAGGTGTTGCTGGGGCTAAGTACGTCCAGATTTGAATCGATGGTCGTGTACTAATTGCGAATTATTTGTTGCCTAACACAGACAAACGCCAAGCAGTGGCACCTGAATTAGGTTCTTCCATCAATGATATTGATTCTCGCGATGGAGGCCTACACTACGTTAGCACTGAAGGAGACATGGTTTCTTCATGTCCTCGTTTTCGATCGGTGTATTTGCCTAGTGGTGTGCATACAGTGGAAGTCGGTGTAAAAATTTCAGACAGTCAGCTGGCCACGTATGATGGTCAGTTACAAGTGGAAGTGATTTCGTATGACACAAACATACGGCTCGGTCTTGAACATCCAAAAATTCCTTAAGACCACGACGTACTTTTTCCTGGACTTATGTAAAAGAGTAATACTAATATCATTTCGATTGATTTATAAAACATAATTTTTACAATCATTTTCTAGAAGAAGTGTACATCATTATTCACTACAATGCTTCATTCTTATAAATCAGTGCACATTGATTCATGATAATATCAAAGAGAACAAAAGCATTCTCGAATCATTTTGGCAAACCTCTGGGTTCTTTTTCTCATGTCAAATGCACAAAGATAGAGTCAATAAGGCTACTCTATTGCTTTTTAATCGTTACTTTTTATATTTCGGCGCAAATTGTTGAAAGCATGCAAAGTGTAATGTTGGTAGATAAATTGATCCACATTATAGTTCTCTAGCGGATATGAAAATATATTCTCCAATCAGATCCAACTTTTGCTACATTTTATTTCTACAAATAAAGCCTAACAATGTACATGATACGAACAGAATATTTAAATTTGATGGATTTTAGACTTTAATGTATACAATCGCAATGTGATTATGCTAAAGATCCGGTCAAATGTCAATAATACTTTCTAATGTTCTATTACGATAGAATGTTACATATCCGAAACAAATATTTTCTTCTCTTTTTGCACAACACAAGAATAAATAATTAAAATACAAATGGAAATCCTATTCTAAATAGAAAAAAATTATTATATACGAATAGAAGCAAACACTTGGTCACAATGATATTTATATTCATTGACGTACGTGTTACTATATCATCTATCACATCTAATCTCACGCCCACACTCGATTGAAAAATACGTTCCCAGTCGAAAGCGACTGTAGTGTAGCGCCATCATGTCGGTAATATTCAATTTTCGTTAAAATAAAATCCATAATTAAATTCGTCTTCTGATTTAAAATATTAAAGGCATAACTTTTTTTCCGATAGATTCACTCATATCAGATGTCGCCAACCTTAGTGCAACTAACTAACACTGACTTGATGACTCATGCATATCTCATCACAGAGAATTTGTATTGAAATTGCTCGATTGAAAAATCATGTATATTACTAGAACTCAATTGGTTTTTTCTCCAATGCAAATGTTTCATGTTCTAGATACGTATCGTCCATGCACAAAAGATTTCGTTGTGGTCTTTTGATGTTAGCCAACGATGGAAAAGTTAAAAAACTCGGTCTCGAAAATGGTGGTGGTTCTCGTTTGTGTGATTGGTCTGATAAATCGATGACTTTAAAAGATGTTCATCATCTTATTCGTAACTTATTCAAATTGGGTAAATTGATGAAAATAAATTTGTTAATTTAAAAACTATCAAAATTTCATTTTATTGATCAAAAGCTGATATTGAACGTGAAACATCATTATACGATTTCAAACTCCAGCCACTGAATTTCAATCAGTATCGAACTTTTTTTGAATACATTGATCAACAAGGCTTAAATTGTACAAGTACCGTTATCTATGTTTGCACACATGAAGGTTTTATTGTTTTCTTCACATTTTCATTTATGTTATCTATTTTTGATTTTGCAGGTAGTAATAACAATTCCGCAAGAAAAAGTTCGTTGGTAAATGAGAAAAAAGTTAAACAGAAAACATTGAATTCCTCAATCTCAAGAGAAGAGTAATTAAGTTTTTGCAATACTGCTTCTGTTTCTGACCTAGTTTATATTATTAGAACATCTGTAGAAACAATCACAAGCGCGTCCATTACATCAATGCAATTTAATCGTGTTGACGTTGAACAAAATTTCAATCAACAACAAATTGCTAAGTAAAAGATCTATTTTGCTTTGAAATAAAAACTAAAAACACTGAAACATTTTCTAGCTCGTCATATGGTAACGAATGGATAATTTTCGATTTTTATCATTGAAACTTTATATATTTAGAATATTCATTATTAATTGCAATCAGCTCGATAATGAAAAATCTCCGCGAAATGATTAGCAAAAATAGATTTTATACAGTTTTAATGAAATTATTTGAGAATATGTCAATAATTGATGGATATTCGTGCTTATTAATTAATTCATTAAAACAACGAATTGCACTATCAAAAACAGATTTTCAATTGATTAGCCAATCTGAAATTATACTATACTCGAATTGTTTAAATAATTTTCTGACTATTTCTGAATCAACAGTAAAATTATTTAAAGGACAAAAGAATAGATTTAGTAATATTGAACTTTACTCAACAATTCGTGAATCATTTATTGTATTCTATCACAACCTTAAGGTATTTGAATGTTGATAAACAGAGAACAATGGACTATATTTCACTGAACAGTCACTAGTAGATTCTTATTCATGATGAACATCTAGAACCAATATTATCATCATTTGAGATTGACTACTCGATGAGTTTACGAGCAGATGATTGAAAATATATCGACTCACTTTATGTTTGGATGTTTGAATTTTTCTTTTATTTTCAAAATTTGACAGATTAGATTTTTATTAACTGCTTCTGATTCAGAACAGAGTTGTCGATATTTTAGATAGTGAAAGAAAGTACAAGTTCTGCATCATGTATCAGAAAATTTCACAGAACATCTAAAAGATTTCCAATATTTGAGAGGAGTTAGCTTCTCAAAACACAACTCTCCCTAATCGGCAAGCCTGACACAGACAGTATCAAACGTTCCTTTTCTCATTTAATACGTGTTTATCTCTTCTATCAAGATTGTGTAATTTTTTTGTGCGCTTACGTTAGATTTTACATACTAATTGGATTAAACGTGTTGAAAAATACGACGAGGCTAATAGAGTTTCATCTTCCTTTGTTCGATTGGAACCACCAACATCATCGAATTCGAATACTCAATCTTTATCGCAGTGTAATATTGGCAAAGCTGTTGAAACATCCAGTAAAGATCATAGAGAAACTGCTAACTTATTTCAACAAGTAAATAAAATTTGAAGCTTCAACTAATTTTATTTAAAATTTTAAAATTTAGTTGTTGAAATGTGCAAGAGATTTATTGAATACTATGAATAATCCAAATTTATCAACATTTCGTGATATGATTCAATCAATAATTGTTGACATCGAATCCTTGCAATCGACTATTAATATATGTGATCCTAAATCTCTAGGTAATGCAAAACAAACGGTGAATTCGATAAAATTTCAATATACAAACAAATTTGACGCCGATGCTCTTACATCACCTAAATATCACATTACTCGACCGACTAAGCAAGCATGTGAAAAAACATTAACAGCAATGTGTGATTTACTTTCATATCTTACAAATTATCAAATTCAAACCGTTGCAGATCCAAGAAAAAGCTCAAATCTATCATCAGCTTACGTATTGATAGATTCCCAAGAAAAAGTCGAAAATAGACTATCAATCCAATCGCATAAACGAAAGTTAGAAATTGTACATGCTGATAACCATGGTCATATTGAAATCAAATCAATTAAACGTGAAAGTTTACCGCACCATATTAAAATTGAAAATAAACGAAAAAAATAATAAATATATGTATCTAACTAGATTCAGATATTGTTGTGTATCTATAGTCAATAAAGACCTGTTTTAGTTTTGTTCTGTTGTTTACATAAAAATTATGAAAAAGGAAAAACCTGAAGATACGAGATTGTTTTTTCATACAATAAATAGCCTTAGTCGATTAAATTTAATAGTTCTGCTATTTGATGCACACCCTCAAGATGGGATCGGTTCGTATTTTTCTTGAACTGAACCGATCACATCTATGCCGCACACTGTACCAACATTGAAAACATTTTTGATTACAAAAGTTTCTAGCTAAAAATACAAGTATTCGATTTTTTTAAGATGAATCTTAATATAAACAAAAAAAACTAACATAATGCATATCACTAGAAAAGAAAAAGCTCAATAATATGATATCACTGTAGACTTTCTCTGGTCTCGATAGATCCTATCGAATAAAAGAATGTTTCACCTAAAACAGTTTCATTTCATTCTACACGCGTTCTCCTCTTCCCAGTGTAACGAACAACTTGATTAGAGTAGCTTGTGCCACTCTCGACAAAGATGTTTATTAGGCTACTTCAAGTTATCCAGAGTGTAACGACAAAACTAGAGAGTGTCGCCTATGCCCGTCGGCATGATGGTGTATTGTGTCATCTGACATCTTTAGAGTGTAACAACTTCATACATGACGCACGTATATATAGGAGAGAGATAGAAGAGAGACAGGAGAGAGATATATTAGAACAATGGAAAGAGAACAGAAAGAGAAGGAAGGAGAATCATCGAAGCGTACCATCAATATCGGCACACCCAGTTATCAATCAACGAACAATGTTTGAAAATCAAAGTTTCTATTAGTTTTCATTCATTCTCAAGAACTTTCTTCAAAAATCATAATTAAATTTATGAACATCATTATTATATTTTTGTTTCATTCTTTTGCCAGAGCACTACGACTTGGAATCATGATTTTGATCATATCATTTTGTTTTAAATTTCATTGAATTTAAATATTCTCTCAGTTGGATTGAATAATCTATCCTTAAATAATACTAGATTATTAAAGTATGCAACATAATTTGCTCGTAACCTTATTTAGCATAAGTCACATTCTTGGATAAATTAGAAAGATGAATAGATGATTATCTACCAAAAAGCACATCATTGACAAGGAACAGAGGATTGACTTTATGCTACATTGATTTTGAAGTTTTGAATATTCAAAAAAACTATCTTTCGAGTGTTTATTGAATTGATATTCGAAATTTGTCAAAGCTACCAGGGGTCGCAACGGGCTGCCCGACCCGGACCATTGGTAAATTTTCACCGGGCCGGGCGAACCGGTGAAAATTTTCTGCCGGTCCGGGTGGGTCACGTATTTCTTTGGTCCACCCGGACCGGCTTGTTTTATTTTTTTTTCTTATGAATCGAACATAACTGGTGAGACAGCATAAATGGCGGTCTCAATATTTCTTCAATATTCCTTTCAGCTTTCATAGTTTCGGACTGACTTTTATAACAAAAGATTCAACCTTGAATGCTCTACAAAACCATAAAATAAATGAATCACATGGAGATAGAAACAAAGCAATTATTATAGTAATACTGCTAACGAGCATCGATATCAACTTTAAAGAACTTCTATTCAAATTAATTTGCGTTTTTTCTTGCTAGTGAAACACTTTTAGAAAGCTTCAAAGTAATATTTTTAATGCGATGATGAGCGCACTATATAATGAAACATACGAAAGAATATTTCAACGAAAAAATATTGACAAAGCATTCAGTTTTTGGTCATCTAGTTTGCCTCTGGCATATTTTGGCATTTTACTTGAATCTAGTCGATAGGAAGTGATATTTCTGCAGAATTAATGTATAACTCCATGATATTCCATAGTGCTAGTCTGTACCTTTAAAAAAAGACACAAAGTTTTCACCAAAAAATAGTACTTGGTCGACTAATATGAATTTTTCAAGAAAACGAAAAATTATTGGTAAAAACGGGTTTTTTAGAAAATTTAAAGAAAAGTAACACTTATTTTATCCACCATGTTTTGATTATGGAATTATTTCAGCATACTAATAAGATAGGCCTTTCGAAGCTCTACACAATCGGTAGTTCGATTTGCCTCTATAGCTCGATATGAGAACACATCAATACAAGAAGTTGTAGCTCGTGCTCTAAAGTTGTTGATGTTACTTGTTTTGAGTATTACTGCAATAACTTTTTTGTTTCTATCTCCATACGATTCATTTTTTTATGGCTTTGTAGAGCATTCAAGGCCGAATCTTTGGGTAAAAAAGTCAGTCCGAAACTATAAAAGCTGAAAGGAATATTGAAGAAAAACTGAGACCGCCATTTTTGCCGATGCACCTGCGACTTATGATATTTTTTGTTATCATATGAATTATGTGATCTTATGAAATTTATTAAGAAATCAAAGCTATACTGTATACGCGTAGGTAACTTTTTCTAAATACTGCATTAAGTTTCAATCTTATTAATCTCAAATATGATTATAAGATAGTTCATCGGATTATGTCGGTCCGGTCCGGTCCGATCGGTCCAGACAAATCAACGGGTTGGGTCGAACCGGACCGTTGTGATTAATGTGTCGGTCCGGGTGGGCCCATCTAGCTGACGGGTCGCAACGGGTCGGGTCGGTCCATGAAAAGTTGGACCGTTGCGACCCCTGATAGCTACTCTCTGCTATTCAGACGTAAAAGATAAACCACTAACTATACTTTTCGTATTCTCGATATTAATTTCGTTTTGAATCTTTCATTATGTGTGCCGTAAGTGAACACATGCCAATGTTAAGTCTGATATCATCGCATCCAAATAGTATGATCTTGTTTAACACTCGTTTGAAGTATGCCATGATTATGGTGTAAGATCAACAAAATGAATAGTAGTTATAACTGAAGTCATGTTTCGAGTGTCTTAATGAAAATGATATTTTTCTGTCTCCACCGAAACATAAAAATTGCGGTTCGTATTCATTTCAACTTATGAATGCTGCATGTTAATATCTTTTGTAAAGGCAGTTAGATCAATAGATAGTAGTTGCATATGATAGTGTGCACGTAAGGATGAAAATGAATACGGGTGTCAGCAAGTATACATTTATCGCCCAAAGTCAAAATCGATTAAATATCAATTGCAAAAGACAATATTGGTACTCACGAATATCATGCAGTTCAATAGTGTCTTACGTACGTGCAAAGTAGTTTTTTTTCTTCTTCATCGTCATAGCCATGGTTATTTTTTCTCCGTCTTTCGTATTCGTAACCTTAGAAATCATGTCCAATACATCGTTTTATTTATTTTGTTTTGAACATACTGAAATCGATATTTCATATCTGTCCACCATGGACTTATACTATAACGTTGGGATCTTGTTTGTTATATTTATTCCTCATTAGTATTGTTTTTCCATTGTTAACATCAATATTATCATCGAAAGTTCAACATTTATTAGGAAAAATCCATCATGTACTATTATTCATATATTCGCTATTTTCATTTAGTATTACTTTATTCTTTGAAACAAAAACAAAAGAAATGACAAATTGGTCAGATTATCTTTGTTTTCCAATACCTCCTTGGCTTCGTATAGTATCGATGACGTTTACCATTTCGAAAATATGGGAATGGTTCGATACAGCTATTCTAATATCAAAAGGACAGTCTTTGAAAAAAATTGGATTTCTCCATATTTATCATCATGCAACAACATTTTTATTATTTCTATGTGTGATGAATTTCCCTGGTGGAGAAAAAAGTGGAATGCTATTAAATGGTTTTGTTCATACACTCATGTATTATCATTTTGCTTTTCGTTTACCAAAATTATTACGTCCTATAATTACAACATTGCAAATTATACAGCTTATAACAGTTACTTATAATTGTCATGTTGTACCAACTGTATGTTCTTCACATAAACAAGAATAAAAAAAAGCAATAATACTTCAATAAATCATTCTTCATAAAATTTATTTGTTTACTTTGATTCACTTGATTGATTGCAATATATGTTTTGATTATGACAGAGAGGCGTCACATATCCGAAATATCGGGCATGCTGGAGATGCCAAGGTTGACACCGACCTACAATACTATGCGTATGTAAAATTATTTAAGCGCAAAATGCGTCTCGTGTAGAGACGCCGCATCTCTGACATCTCCCGATAAAAAAATATTTTTTCGCTTTTCAGCCTAAACCCCTCCGGATGATGCCGCGTCTGACGCAGAGGCGCTGTATCTTCGGGGAACTACTGAGGAGAAACATTTTCCTGTTTTGAAGGCTATGATCAATACCCATCCTTGGGTCACAATCGAGTGTGGAAATCGTTCATCCAGCAATGCTGTCTAACTCACAGGGAAGGCGAACCCGGAAATTAGTTCATCATAGGACACATCGAACGGTGCTGGTGAGCGCCGAAACAATTATCGGCTTGCTAAATCGTAGTCATCCATGGATATAGCCACATAAGCGAAATGCTAAATTTACAGCGAATGACAGGTAAAAAGGTAAAAACAGGCGCACTGCCAACCACGTGGAAGAGGCAAATCGTTCGATATCGGCGCGTCGCTGCGGTAGACAAGCATGAAAACACGCGCACCCACTTAAACGCAAGTTGAAAGCATGCACACCAACCCATATCTTAGAATGATAATTCGAGTAACAGAGATGCGTTCGTATCTGTACACCGCCGTTTTCCAGCTTTCATGAGACCCACATTAGGTATGGTGTATACGTGTGTAAACGAGTTATTCCGCCATTGGTGGCACCCACATTAGAGATGAGGTATATGTGTGTAGACGAGGAATTCCGCCTTTCGTGGCACCCACACTTGCGATGGGTGTGGCAGTGTGTGAATGCGTTGATGTGTTTTCGTGTTTCTCTACCGTGGTCGCACACCAACATTGAGTGATATGCCTTTTTGGCGTGGTTAGCTGTCTGGCTGTTTTATCTTTTTGTGTCTGATTCAGTGTATATCTAGTGTTTAGCCTATGTAACTCTATCCATGAAGGACTTCGATTTAGTTTGCCTACCTGTGTTTCGACGTTCGCCCTCTCGCTTCGCTTCATCATGTGATGAACTTCATTTCTGGTTCCGCCGTCGCGGTGAGTTGTACAGCAACACCATATGCACAGTTTGCACACTCGATTGTGACACACGGATGGGAATTGGTCATAGCTTTCAAATCAGGAGAGTGATTTTCCTCAGTAGATGCCGGAAGATGTAGCGTCTGTGCGTGAGACGTGGAATCCCGCTATGGAGACGCATCTCCAGGTAGGGTTTAGACTTAAAATCAAAAAATATTTTTTCATCGGTAGATGCTGGAGAGGTCGTCGTAGTTCTACGTAAATTCAATGATCTTCTGAGCATTGAATGATCAATATGAATGAAAAATGACAAACAGAGAAGAATTTTATTGTGACCGATTCTCTTTTATTTATCGGGTGGTCCATAAAGAATGAGGGTTGTAGTATTTCATGGATATCTCGGAAACTATCCGCAATTTACCAATACTTTTTTTCCCAATTGAAAGAGAATTTTCTTCTCTACAAATTCATAAGTACACATTTTGCGCCATTGTACAATTTTCTGGTGCGAAAGTATGAAGAATAAAGAGCTTCAAAACATAGTACTTTCAAAATATAAAGGTGGACAATCTTGTATTAAGATCCATGAGGATCTTCATGGTTCAGTAGGCTTATCGACCGCCGAAAGGTGGTGCAAAATGGTTCGAGACACCGGCCGGATTACTTTATTGAGATCAATGGGTCGTCCAAGAACAGTAAGAACTGCAGCAAACATACAGAAGGTAAAACAGCGACATGATCGATTACGAATTTTTCCGTGCCGTAAAATTGCACGTGATTCGAGAATATCTCGTAGAAGTACTCAGAGAATTCTCAAAGATGATCTAAAACTAAAATCTTACAAGAAAAAAAAACAGCCAAAAATTCTGAAGCCCAAAAAGCAGAAAGATTAAAATTTGCAAATTGGATACGAACGAACTTTCGTAAAGAGGATACTTTGAGATTTTTGTTTTCTGACGAAAAAATGTTCGACATTGATGGAGTTCATAACTCCCAAAACGAGAGAATCTGGGCGCCAAGTCGTGCTGATGCTGATGTGAAAGGTGGTATCAGGCAGGTACAGAAATTTCCTAAAAAAGTTATGGTCTGGCTGGGAGCATGTTCCAAGTGGGTGTCACCTTTGGTGATTTTTGAAAACGGAACAGTTGATCATGAGCGGTACATACAAGAAGTACTCCCTGTGGCTCTGAAATTCGGAAACGACATGTTCGGCGACAACTGGACTTTTCCACAAGATGGATGAAGGCCGCATATTCATCGAAAAACTCAAGATTGATGTCGAACTCATTTACCATGTTCCATTGACAAAGACCATTGGGCTCCAAGTAGTCCTGATTAAAATCCCCTGGATTATTGTATTTGGGATGAATTTACCGGTGCTATGAACTAGGATCTGGTGATATCCAAGACGGCTCTTATCAATGAACTGAAACGTAGTGTGAAGAAAATCCGCCCTGAAGTTGTTTTTGAAAGTTGTGCATCTTGGACGAATCGATTGTATCGATTGAAACAAGCTAATGGTAACTGTTTAAATAAATAAATTTAGACTATTTTTGTAGAGAAAAACATTCTCAATCAAACGAAAAAAAGAGAACAGAAAAAATATGAAAAATTGATTAAGATATTGAAAAAACAGTGAAACCCTCATTCTTTATGAGCCACCCGATAGTTCATTTATTAAATAAATAAAATCAAACGATCATATATATTTTATGTTTTTTGGCATTGTTTTGATAAATTTTGCTAGTGCACCTCGTTTGTGCATCATATATTTTATGCAATTCGATAGGCGAGAAAAAAATAGCTTTCATTTGACATACAGTTCAAATTAAAAGAGTTCAAGAGAAAGGGAAAAAACTCTCAGTACAAAACATTGCATAGTAGGACGCTATACGAAGTCAATACTATTGACTTTGAGTCAGCCTCTCTCGTAATGGAAATGAAAACTAATTTAGATTGATTGATAGCCGCTCTTTATAGCTTATTGTGTCATCGAAAATTCGTTTCTTCGGATTCATAGGTAAATTTAAAAAGGGTTTCACTGAAAAAGACTTCTTTTTCTATGCGTCAATTATAAGTGACTATCTTCAGAAGAGATATGAAACACGGAACGAAGTGAAGTGAGTAAGGAGAAATTCACTTGTGTGTGTGTTATAGTTTTTTTTACAAGTTACTTTCCTTGGTATATCTCAGATGGATATCAAAAACTTCGAATTAATGATATACAGATATGACCAATAATTCTGTTCTTTTATGTTTAATTACTTGGTATTTAAATTATTGACTGCCTGATAGCATCAGGTATCGTATCTGCTGTAGTGATTTTCATCAGAAATATAGAAATTGAAATAACCTTCGATTATTTTTTCTGTATTTCATAAAGAAATATAAGAGACACTTGTTGCGCTACGGCCAATCGATGTTGACGATAAATGTATTAAGTGAACGAAAGGTATTCATGGTGTTATTCCACGATCTTCCTCCATCTTATCATTGCATGATACTGCGTTCCGAGCAAAGGGGAAACAAGTGATTTTTTATTTTTAACATCTAATTTTATGCATTAGAACTGCGAAATCAATTGATAATAAATAATTAAATGATCAATCAATATTGATCTTCAAACACATGTTTGTAACAATTAGTTCAAGCTAACTTTGTCATATTGGCTAATAATCGTTACTTACACTTACTCAACTAAAACACTAATTAATATTCAGATCATTTTATCAGACTAGTAAAAACTGGATAATGTTACAACAAAAGAATAAGAATAAAAATCTTTTGGATTTACTATTGACTTTCTAATTGTTAATATTTTCACGTCAGTACAATTGAGTCGCTTTGGATCTCTTGTAAAATTATCTGTTACCAGAGCTGGGCAAGTACGGACTTTTTCGAGTACGAGTACCAACCCTTCGAGTACGAGTACGAGTGTGACAACCAAAGGAAAGTATATGCTGTATCTTTGTGTTCCTTTTGACAGTATTTGCATGTGCTTCAAACATCTCCTTTATCGTATCACTTGTTTTACCTTCACCTATATCTCTTCCTTCATGAGCACAGCTTATCAGTGCACGATGAATTGTTACTCACTCATATATATAAGTACGTGTTTTATATGTAAAAGCTTGCGGTTGATGATATGAAGAATCAAATAAAGTGTAATACCATCAACACAGGCATCTCTTCTATCAGAAATCGTCACAACGAGTACGAGTACATGATACGAGAATGTGTTTGTCGCGAACTTATTAGAGAAAATTTAATTGGTAGTGTTAGAGATTACGTATCAATTGTGAGATCAAGAAATACTCTTACGTTAGTCATGAATCAATATTTTTAAATTACGTCTATTATCAAGTTTCAAAAAAAAAACTACAACAAAACTTGATTGCATTTAAGAAATGTAAGCAAACATACATTTTTTGAAGCTAACGATGCGCGATGTGGGCGCATTACAAATCCACTTTGAGAAAATATTCTTTCAATAGGAGCCGATGTAGCCGGCACTGATAAGTATTTCAGACCCAGTTCATATAAAGAAGGATAAATATTTATCTGAATGATTCATTCAGAATACAATATATATATAAATATAAAAGTAAAGAAAGAAATCAACTGTTCTTTCTTGAAAAAATCTACATTATGATTTTATCAAACATCATTTTGATATAATTAATGTTGGCGTAGGACTTCGAGTACTTCACCCTCGAGTACGAGTACGAGTACTTCGAGTATTTCGCCCAGTTCTGCCTGTTACTATTGTTAATTGATCATAATCGATCATTAATTCAGTCAGCCGAGGTAGACGTGTTTTTGTTTCATTAAGAAACTGTTCCATATAATCAATATGAGATTTTCCTAGATGAAGCGAAATAAGATAAGGATATTCGACAATTGAGTCCAATTGATAATCGTTTGATATGTGCGATTGTGATGTAAAATTAATAATATGAAATGGTTTAAACAAAGGAAAAAATCGAGCTACTCGAAGAAAAAAGTCATGTTTGATTGAAGCTATATCGTGAACTTCTAAATTTATAACATGACTAAAAACAATGGGTGTAAATTTTTTGCCAATAAGTCGAAGACTATCAAACGCAAATGGTAATGAAAACATATGACATGTTGCACCTGAATAGGAGTTGTTTAGAATACAGGCCACTTGTACATATCCTATATTATTAAACGTTTTATGAATATCTTCGTTCGATAAATAGGAAACTAAATGATGCTGTTCAATTTTGCTACTGATATAAAAGGTAAATTTACAAATTTGTGGCATATAAGCAAGACTTTGATTATTAATCTGAATACCCTCGACAAATTTAGTTCGATTCTCAATCATAATATTCAAGGTTAATTCTTCAAGCTTTGGCATACGACGAATAAGAGGTAAGATTTTACTATCATATTGTTTTATTTCGTAATAACACTTTAATGAAAAACATTTCAAATTAGGTAGACTATCCTAGAAAATAGAAATTAATGTTTATAAATACATTTTATTATCAATAAAAAAACGATTACCAACGAATAACTGACAGAAAAATTAGATTTCCATTTATTTTATTTTTAAATATTTCTTCAATTAAATTATACTGTGAAACAAGATATCAAAGAAGTGTTGGAATCTATATGGATAGATATTTCCGCTCACATCCTCATGGTCGAAGTATATCTATTGATTACGATATGAAAATCCATGAAAATAACATGATCAAGAGCTTAGTTTTCTGCTTTAACCTCGTCAGACAACGATTTAGACGTCAATTACAGCTGATGACGCTATTGTTTCTAAAGGGTGAATATTCCATGATCAACAATGAGTCGGTAAAGATGGGAAAGTTGACGATCATGTCTAGTTTTCTGAATATTTTAGACGTCTTTATAGGAAAAACCGTTTTGTGCCAAAACCATTCTTCGTTGAATTCTCTAGACAACGACATATTTCCATCAGCAAGTGTGGTTTTGCTTATTTGATACCGTACGATGTGAGCATTGAGGATCGCACCATCGTAAATTTTGAAAATTTCAGTTTTACGCTGTCTATCATTCTAAATTTTATTTTTAAATGTTCACAAGTTTAATAGATATAACATTTGAAACGAAATAGTTCAGTCAATATACTATCAGTATATGAGAACGATGCCAAACATGGTTAGACAGTTCTAAAATAAGTAACATAAGACTTGCTGACTGAAATACACCGCTTTCAAGAGAATTAAATGGAGAGCCTTTCGGCAAGAGAAAATTCATCTGCATGTGCGCCCTAAGTAAGACGAGAAAAATGAGCAATATAAAGTGTGCCATTATTTCTAACGTATCCTCTGTATTGCTATTATTAAAAAAAATAACATAAGTGACTAGAAAGGATTGATTAAAGCAAAAAAGTGTTGATTGAATATTTCATCCAGTTTTCTGATTTAAATAGATATATCTTGAAAATAAGTGAAGACAGATATGTTCAGTCTTATAGTTGAGCAAAAAAAAACACTTTTGAGTAATCAGGCCAAAGTACAGTTTGGATATATCTAATACTCATAAAATTACCGAATTATCCATTGTTTATATTACACTAATCATTTTTTTTTTCTATACTGTTTATTTTTCCCTTCTCACTCATATATCTCTATTCAGTATTACTTAGAATACTTGAAACTATATCGATTTTATGTCGATCAATATAAGATATTGTAATCAATATTTTCTTCTATTGTTTTTCAGTCCTATATATGTCAATAAATCATGAAAATAGTAAATATTACCTTAGAAATAATAATAGAAGCAAAACATGAAAATATGGCGAAGTACTAAGTACACTTGTGCTCAGTACCAGTACACTGAAAAGAAAAGGTACCATACAAAACCCCAAAGGTATCCGATTTTTGCAACCAAATTGAAATCCTTTGAGGTTTCGTAAAAAGCCTTAATTTGAATAGCTGATAACAGGGGTTTCGTATTTGGGGTTCCGTATAATTCACCACGCAATATTGAATGAAAGATCCGCCGGGTGCTATGCTCCAGTATGGAAGTAGTTTTCCACCACTATTCACTGCAAAACACACCCATTCCCTAAAAAAGAACCGGGTTCTGTAGAAACCACCAGGAAAGATGTCTGAAAGTCGCCGTATTCTGTAGGAGAACACAGGATATCGCTGGAACATGGAAGCAGTTTTCCGACCACCAACTTTCGCAAATTGTTTTCAATGATTTCCGGCGCAACTTGTCGAAAGGCATCGCAAGTTGGTCGGAACTCACTAGAAAAATCAGGAACGTTTGCGACCGGGATACTGTTTCCATGTTCCACCGACACCATGTGTTCCCCTACAAAATAGGGGGACTTTCAGACATCTTTCCTGCCAATTCCTCCAGATTCCGGTGGGTGAAGCGATCGGTGTGGGATATTTCATCTAAAAAGAAAAAAATTAATTCCTCAGCTTTTAACTTTCTAAATGGAACTTACCATTAAATATTGGTTCATCTGAGAATCGATCTAAGAAGAAATAAAATGATTTATCAGGTGGCAACTTTTTAAATTGAACTCACCATTAGTATTTCTTCATCTGAGGATGGATCTAAATATACATAAAATATTTCCTCAGGTTGTAACTTATAAAAATGGAACTTACCATTAGTATTTGTAGAGCTGAGTCTGGATCTAAACAGAAAAAAAAATTCATCAGCTTGTAACTTTCAAATCCGAACTCACCCTTATCATTTGTTCAAGTGACCCTTGCGCTCAATCGAAACAAATATTTCACCATGCCTTAAGTTTTAAAGTAGAACTTACCATTATTATTTGATCAAATGACGCTTGATCTCAATAAAAATCATATTCGGGTTGCTGGACCTCAATAACCTATTGCAAAGTTGCCTCAGAATTTATCTCCGAGTTGAAATAAAAAATCTACCTTTACAGTTTTTGACTTAGACAGGGGCCGATTTTCTGACCAATGGGGACTCGACGCGAAAAACTGACTACATATCCGGGTTGGTGGACCTCGATAAACTATTACAAAGTTATTTGACAATTTTGCCCGGAGTTGTAATAAAAAATCTTATTGTGGCAGCAATTGAACTTTTGATCGGTGCAATGTGGTGGGCGAAAACGTTCTTCAGAAATATATTGAACTGACATGATGGTCTCCTTGTGTAGCGGTCAGAAGCTTTTATACTGTGGGATCCTCTTACAAATTGGGAAAAGCTCGGAAACTGATGTTCTCGTTGTGTGTGAAAGGGGTTCTTCGAAAATTCTGAACAGTAGAAAATAAAAGTTATTATTTTGAATGGTTATGTACTGATGAACGAATTGTACACAAGGTTTATTATGAAATCCTTCTGAATACGAAACTCGAAAGGGGTTTTGGCCAAACCTCTGGGGTAAGACACAATTCGAAGGGTTCCGGACGAAACCTTTTTACATTTTAAAACTCTTTGAAGTCTTTTACAGAACCTTGGATTTCGCGAAACTTCATACTGGTTTCGGATGATTCTACGAATACTTATATGGTATCGTAAAACTCGACGAAACCTGAAGGGTTTCGTGTGACACCTTTTTTTTTCAGTGTACTGAGTACAATGTACTACTGTGCATAGTACTTAGATACAAGTTCAAAGTAAATTAGTTAAGTAAAAAGTATTTGTACTTGTACTTGTCGTACACTCTTAAAAAAAATTGTACTCTACTGAACCTTAAGAGTTCAGCATTTTTATACCGAATGATTTTAGGTTCAGCAGAATGAAAATCGTTCTGTTTCTTTCAAGCAAAACTATTTTAAGTTCAGTAGATTTGGATGGATTTCGAAAACTTCCAACAAAACCTTATGCGAGTTTCGTAAAAGCATACATGGTTTTTT